>JADDOH010006658.1:0-22706 GCA_016648135.1 Agrypnia vestita | reverse complement strand
TGAAGTGTTGGAATAATCAAAAAATAAGTCTTTTTGACTGCAATGATTTTTTTTTCTGATTTCTGCACTAGGTATCCTCATTATTCTCTGTTAGACTGGAGCCCAGGTAGGTTAATAATTAACCACTCCAAAGAAATAACTATCTTTGAATTGAACTTATTCTGTGTAATTGGTTTCTTCTCTGTTTCATAATTTTAGTTTTTTTCAACATTAACCTGCAGTGCAATATTTCGTGTCGCTGTTTCCAAGGGATGAAAGACTTTTTAATCATACCAGTCTTAACTAAAATACCTATCCAGGTTTTTCATGATCACGTTCAATCACTATTATACAATTAATGTGGAATATCAGGTATGCACATGGTGATGAAGATTCCATATGAACCAGATGGAAGTTAGACTTGATAATCTTGTGGACGTCAGCCTCATCGTAAAAACTCGTAATGTTCAAAGTCGCAGCGATGATAACAAAAATATTAGTATCGAAAATTGGACGAAAGTTTTAAAAACTATTTCATAAGGTCGGTGCAGCTCAGAGTCCAAGATTTTTCACGAAAATTATTAATTAACACTGGCCTATTAAGGGTTCTTTTTTTTTTTAAATAATGTCATATACTGGAGTTACGATACTTACCAATATATGTAGAATCTCTTGACTGACAGAATCAGTATTTTGTTATATTACCTTACATCTGGCTAATGTCCAGTATTATCACAGACCACCAAAATATATAGACGTGAGCATTGTATCATAAATTGTGTGTATCATAAACGTGAACCTTGTATCATAAATTTATGATACAAGGTCTGATTTTAGAGCCGGTTACGTTAAATTGTTTTGAAAATATAGCTCTATTCCTTCCAAAATCATGTTTTCAAAATATCCAATCAACCCCCCAAGGATGTGTCACGTGATAAAATATCCGCTTCATACTATGTGACAACTAATGTCGATTTTTGACTGAAACGTCATATCGATGCCCACTATTTGTTAGCAAACACAGCAATATCCATATTTAAAAGTTATATAATTATTTATACACTTATATAAAAGGAAAACAGAGGTTACAAATTGTTTGAAAAAACTTATTTCCAAAGAAATGTAGGTTTCGTGGATTCCAGGGAAAATAACTTGAGTACCTAGTTACAGGTTTTTTGCAGTAACCTCAGAAACATCTATTTTTTTTTTTGTGTGATATTGCTGCCTTTTCTTTTATATCCCACATTTTATGCCTGGTTTTATTTTAATTTCTGTGCATTCACAATGAGTTCCATGTTTCAGTGTTGAAGCATCTTAAATTTATATTATGATACTACATTCTCGTTGCAACTGCGAAGAAATTTTCTCACTGCAATGAAGTATTGAAATTTTATACAAAGTAACGCAAACGGTATGCAGTCGAATCATGGAATATGATAAAATTTATTGAAAACCGTTACTGTCTACTTTAAATACGTCTTTCGCATTTAGAGAGCGAACTGAAATATTGCATAATACGATCAGAACACGTTCTTTTCAATATGCTGATGGATTTTTTCTCTTGTTCATTGAATACTATAAAAATTTACATTTAAAGAGTTTTTATAAGTTTGAGTATTCTGCGGGTGCAAGCTTAAACTTTGACTAAAAACCGTGCTATAATAAGCAGCTATAATTTAAATAAATTTCTGTTTATTACAATGTGAGGTATAAAATAAAAATAAAATAAACAAATGTTTTGAATGCAGTCACCGAGGATTACTAATTTAAAATGTACTGAATTCTATATTTAATGTACCTATCTATCTCTTCCAAAATCATGTTTCCTATAAATTTATAAACTATGTTTACTGTGAAATCTCTTATTAAATTCTCGAACACTATAAATGAGTTATTCACGATGACTGAATTATTTTTTTTTTAATATTGCTGTCTTTGATTTTATATCCCACATATAATATCTTACGTGCAAATGTAACGAGAAAAGTAGCAAAAAACTACTTAAATAAATATGCTCTGTAAATTTCATTTTTTCTTCTCATCCCACCTCCTTTACCCCACCCCGTCCCCCTGATAAACAAATCCATACGTTTGACAGATACCATACTTGGCATACTTATACCTAAGAACCATATAAGAATATAAAAGAAAATTTATCACTTCTTCGCTGTGATAAATTTTCTATAAATCTACAGTTTGACAGATCTGACTCAAATTTTTAGGATGCCGCGGAAAACATGGGCCACATAAACCTCCTACCCCTTTACCCCACCACTTCTCCTGATAGAAATTCACAGCGTTTGACACATCTGACTCAAATTTTGCATACTATTTTTATAGGACTCTACAGCAAACATGCCATCACCCCTCCCTCCCTTTACACTACTCCCTCTTCCAGAAATAAATGTTATGCGCTTCCTATTAAATTCAATACTGTTAAATTCAAATTGCAATATTATACCATTCTCCCTCCTCCCAATAACCACTCCCCCGCCATCAGAAGTTATGAACTAAAAAGGAATGCAATTAAAAAAAATTGTGCCCTAAATGCCTTAGGTACGTTTACACTCGGGCCTCATATAACACGGTTATATGGTTCCACAAAAACCTAGTGTAATACAAATCCGTGTTATACAAGGTTTGAAGTTCATACAAAATTAGGGTTTGCGTTCCAAAAAAAAATCTAAATAGTTTATATGAATACGTACTTTATTTTTTTAATAAAAAATATAAAAATTTACATATTTATTGAAAAAAAACTTTAATAACACATATAATATAATTTATTTTAATCGTAATCATGTATTTTATATATGAATATTTGTAAAGTCTTCTTTATTATTCTTTTTTTGTATAGTCTTCTCTTTTTTCTTCTTTTTTAATATGTTCATATTAAGTTTATTGATGTAAAAAGCCATATGTAATTAAATAAATATAATGTAGCATTCATACATCATTGCTATCACTTTTTCGACATCGTTTGTGAGTTTTCATCATCGGAGGAGGGCTCTGAATCTCTTGTGGTTTTAGGCTTCAAAAAATCGGAAATTAGCGGTTGTCTGCTTTTAGCTTATAAACCATTACGTATTTCCTTATAAGGTTCCAAAATCTGTTATAATTCCCTCTTGAATTTCGAACTTCTTTCCATTATAGGATCTCTATCAATAATTTTTTTTTCTAATTTAATAGCCAATTCCAAGTTAATTGTGGTATTAATTGTGGTAGTTTCATTCAAAGTTTCGATTAATTGAAACGAAATTGACAAGTCTCAACATGCTGAGTGAGATCATGACTCATGGTATGTTCTGTCATGGACGCAATCTACAAATCAAACATTATTTAATTCATTTATTTTTCTGAAACCGTGTTATAAAAAGCGTGTTGTACAAAAAATATGCCAATTTATTCATCCGTTTTATATAAAATAGTGTTATATAAAACCGTGTTATACGAGGCTCAAGTGTATTTATTTTTTCTCTATGTTACTGTTGACACAGAAATCTAACCATTTTCTGTGTTTGAAATAAATGTTTCTCTTTTTTTTTACTAAGTAATCTTTATAAATTGATTCAAGTATCTTGGCCTTTGGGAATAATTTTTATTTTACTTTTTTCTTTGTCATCAATCATATAGTTGTGTTCCCAAAATAAAATTCAATCGTACACATGAACAACTGAACAAAGCATATGTTAGTTCCATTTTAAAACTCTGAAGAAAATATAGTCTACATCTCTATCCTGGACACTCCATCCACCTCCTGCCTGAATTAGTTATTAATTATTTAGAGACTGTGCAAAAAAATTACACAATGTATTTAATGAAAAAAAGGAACCACTTAAAGAAACAACACACTTCTAGGGATGCATGAGTAATAAATATTATAGTAAAAGAATTTACGTTGTCATTGTATTTAAAAAAGTACACCCGTAGATTTTTTTCACATAAATTGTCCCCCACTTGACCCACTAAGCAGTCATTATCTTGAACAATCAGTTTACATATATAGTAGAGATGGGAAAGCTCGTTCAGTTGACTGAACTGTTCGTTCACCAGATCGTTCAGTAGTTCTTTTAATTTTTGCTTTTATGTACTTCAATTTTTGTTAAATTAAAACTGTTCAATTACTAGATATATTTTTCCTAAAACATAACAATGTTAAGCTTTTGGCGACCAAAAAAAAGGTCACCGGGAGCAATAGATCGATATATCGAAGAACAATATCATATCAATATATTATTTCCCAAAATAAATTTATCAAACATCAGCATGTTATTCCAAAAGAAAAATTTGGTGACCTAAAAAAAAGGTCACCGAGAGAAATATATCGATATATTCTAGACGATTACCGACATTTTGTCCTAAAATACTCAACAAGGAATTTCGATCTAGAAACATACTGTTTACTGCCTTGAGGATTCAATTTCCAAACATTTTAGCAGAATTTAAAGAATGAATTATTTTTCATCTACTGAACTAGTGAACGACTAGTTCACTTAAGTGAACTGTACCGTTAGTTCGTTCAGTAAAGCGAACTGTTCTAAAAGAACAGTTCGTTCACCCATCTCTAATATATAGGTACACAATCAAGTCTCAAAGTGAACAAAAATTCAACTTGGAAATATGAATATTTGATACCCCTTGTCTGAAGTCTACTGAAGGTCACTATTTTTATGGAATAAATTAATTTGAACAATAAAAATGAAAAACTGGGCCCATCAAAGGATAGCCCTTTTCGAAATCATTATAAATGAAAATGAGCTACAATTATTTATAGTTTTAATATAATTATATAAATCATTTGACTTTCACAATTTTCTCTTTCAACCAAGTCCTTAAAGATGAACAGACCTATTCCACAATTCTTAACATGTAGATTTCTGCTTTGATTATGGTTCGAAAACGTTCAAGCAACCATGACCTAATGTGAATAGATATGGAGATATGCAATATCATAGTTTGCAGTTTTTTTCAATATTTTTCATTTTTTTACAAAACGTTAAGCTACATTTCAATTACTTTTCAAAGTTTTACAAAAAAAGTGAGAAATATTGAAAAAATAATGCAATCTTTGATATTTCAAAATATTGATTAGGTAATGGTAGCTTAAACATTTTCGACTCATAATGAAGACAGTAATTTACCTGTTAAGTATTGTGGACTCTTTTACTCTTGCATATAACTATATAATGCCAAAAATATGTTTTAACTAATTGCAGTATAGTAATATTAGTACTTGTAATCGAATCACGAAACCAATCCAAAGCCAACCGACTAGAGAGAAGTGTGTGTAGGTAACCAATTACTCAATTAACTGGTCTGTTTTTATCGGTTTTTGTATTATTTTTGACAAACATTGCCTTCCTTTTAGAGTTGCAAAGAAGATTCATTTTGGTAATCGGTACTCTGGCGTACGCAAATCGCATCTGAGCCGGCATATTCTATCATAATTTTCTATGTGTAGATTTTCTATGTGTAGATTTTCTATGTGTAGATTTTCTATGTGTAGATTTTCTGTCTAAGTGCGGTCCACGCCAAACTGTTTTTCACTCGATCCATTTTTGATACATCTTACACTCTCCATTAGAAACTTTGGTGAAGAAATATTGAAGCTCTTGTAAATTCATGTATATTCTATGTAACATCAAGTAACACTTTTTTCTAATAAACCGGTTTTCTAGCTCTAAAATGCTAAATATTTTTTATCGCGCTCATATTCAGTTTCAGCTGTTTGTTTATCCGGACGGAATTTACAGTCGATATTTCACCCGCTTCCTAATATCCAATGGAGCTGAAATTTTGCACACAGACGTATTCTCGATAACGGTACATGAGTCAGATTCACTAATTTATCAATTTTTTTTTTTTTAAATAGCAATGCGAACACGGAATACCTGTCACATCAATATTCTTACTATTTTCAAACTAAGCTAAAGGCTTGTTCTATGAAAATAGAACTTACTTGCTAGTCTGGAGTGATGTTTGAACCCGCAACCTTTGGATCCGAGGCGAGTGTCCCAACCACAAGATCGACAAGCTACTCTGCCATAATCCATTAATCAAAATTTTATATAGGAAATTAGTAATTTAATGCGCTTCCTGTCAAATTTATTTTTTACGATGGGTAAAATCAAGACAAAAATATAGAATATTTTATGATATGAAAAATTTTAAAAAAACCTCGCTTATATATAAATGTACTAAAAGGTAAAAAAATAATTTTCGGCCAAAAAAGTGAGCACTTTCCCTCCATCAACAGAATTCTTTAATTTACATATCTATCAATATCTTAAGCGCTCACCTTTTTATTGAGAGTAAGGCAAAAAATTTTAAATAAAAAAAAAATCCAATCAAAAATAGATACCTCATTAGTGACATCTGTGGTTAATTAAGGGGAATGAAAAAGCTTTGGATGGCGGTCGCATTAATAATTATTACATCACTTAAGTCAGCCGTACGATAATCGTAAGCCCAATGAACACCCAAAGACTTCCATACCTACTTTACCATAAAAAATATAATTCCGTCTCTATGAGACATCTATAATATGTCTTAAAAAAATTTTGGCCGAAAACAATTTTTTTCCCTTTTTGTTCATTGGTTTAAAAAAAAATTCCAAGTGATATAATTTCATCTTCTAGATGAGGTGGCCAACAGTGATGGAGGTGTGTTCTAACCATGGAATACATTTCACCATAAATTCTGAATTATTTTGCGAAAACATTTTGTAAATGCCAAAGTCGTAAAGAACCCTTGTCGGCAAAATTTATTTCGGATAAATTAAACCGATTACCCGAAATCCGGGGAAAATTATCAACCCTATTGTTTAAACAGCCACGTCGGGGGGGATAAAACTTTTCGTGGCAACACTATTTGTTTCGCTTCAATATCGTAAACAACTAATTAAAAACAACAATGGTAAATTAGCCCTGCTCTTTTATTGGCCAGATTGTCTCTGGGCGGGAATATTCGGCAGCCAATGATCTGCCAGCGGTGCTTTCACGAGAAATTTCTGATAACTGGTTCAAGAATTACAGAAAATGTAACAGAAGCGGGATTTTTAGAAAGTATATTAAGATACCTTAATTTTTTTTCTACGTTTTGTGACGCCTCTTATCTAAGATAAACGATCAAGTATGTTATTTAGATACTTGATGTCTAAGATATTATCCATTATCTATTGTTACATATCCAAGATAGTCTCTTTCTACCTGCATCTCTCATATCTTTTATCATCCATGAAGTGATGAGTTGCTCGTTACATAAAATATTTTGTTTCTTTCACCTTTATACTTGCGTCTTTTGTTTTATTTATTTTTACTAATCCACAAAACATCTCGTTGGATTAAAATATTTTTATATCTATGTTTTGAGAACATTAAATTTTGTCCGCATAGGGATAATTATTAATTAAGATAAATTAAAGTATTTTGTAACATAAAATATATTGTTTCTTTCACCTTTATACTCGCGTCTTTTGTTTTATTTATTTTTACTAATCCACAAAACATCTTTATTTATTTTTACTAATCCACAATCCAACATGTTGGATTAAAATATTTTTATATGTATGTTTTGAGAACATTATATTTTGTCCGCATAGGGATAATTATTGATTAAGATAAATTAAAGAAGTCTAACAGAGACAAATCCATTTACATAAGAAATTCACCAATTCTATCACATTATCATTTTTTTAAATTGTATATATGTCCCAAATCTGAAACCATTCATATATTTGAAGGAATTATCCTAAATACATCTGTAGGCCTTCTCATGAAATAGTATAGATAGATTTCGCAACTGGTAATGATACTTACTTATTTATAAATTAATTAAATTGTGTTCTCAGAACATACAAATAAAACAAACAAAAATATTTTTTTAAGTATTCCTATACCGGTTTATAAAAGGATTTGAAAAATTGATTTTCAGGCGTATTCAAGTGAATCTGTTAAATAATTCGGAAGAATTTCCTATGTGTACTTTGAAAAGAATATTGCTTTATATTCCACTTTAAAAATCTTGGAAATTTTTGGCTAAGCATTTACCTAAAGAGTCGTTTTTGTAGAGATAGCTTATTCTCATCGGGGAGAAACCATCAGGAGACAGTAAGCGATACAATTACAACAATGAATAACTACAAAAAAGAACACTGGAAAAATCTGAGCGCGAGACGAAAGGAAGTCCTATCGACCAGTGAGTTTTACGGAGTCACCAACTGATGCCATTAAGCGGCACTGCTTCTTATCACTCCCCTTAGAACCCCTCCTATGTTCCTAATTATTCGCCTCTAATATGTTCCCAGGCGATGACTAATCAGTATGTTCACCACCTACAAATTTATACGAATACCGAATACTTAACATAATAATATGAAAAACTTGATCCATGTACTTACTTTACTTTTTGATGTATGAACTTTACTAAAATACGTACAGGAGACAATATAAAACGGTGCAATATCAAACTATTCCAAAATTTTCACTTTGACGTGGTTTTATTATGTCGTACTAAAACCGAGTCTGTTCGTTTATATTCCACATACTTCCATCCAAGGCATGGTGAGCTCTAAGCTACATTCAGGTAGACAAAAATAATTAAAATATAATAAATTATAGCTAGACCGCATTCAAAAAAATGTGCGCTAAAAATATGTGTGTTGTTACGATGCAAAAAATGAACACAAAATAAGTTTTTCTAGTAAGTAAGTAAGTAACCTTTTTAAACAAAAAATATATATTGATTTGGAATATCATATTGAAATACGGGCTTGCTAGGCAACTTTCTCCCGCTTTTTCTTACCGGACATAGCTAGGAAATGGTTTTTTGATTGTGGTCGACCTATAAACAGTAATTTTGATATATCGACTGCCCCAACGAACGAGGCAGTAACTCAATATTTAGGTATTTGAATTAGTACCATTTTTAGGTTTAGGCCATAATTGCCTACCTACAGCAAAAACAGCAGTATCTCAAATGCAATATTGCACAGATAAAAATATGACTTTTACAAAACTAGTAAATCAGTTAACCATTTTTCTTCCATGTAATAACGAAGTAGGTAGGAATGTAAATTATAATAAAATATCTCAATTACTAGTAAGATCGTCTTAAATTTTACCTACACACATAAAAAAATAATTGAGAAGATTAAAAAAAGAATTAGAAATCCGGTTCGAAACTTAAAAGTGTCCCCCTGAAAAATCGATTTATTTGAGTTACTGCCTCGTTCGTTGGGGCAGTCGATATATATAGCGCATATTTTGTAGTCGGACAAAATAATGAATTCCAATAACTAACAAACTTTTTATAAATCATTTAACTGGTATAAAAGGAAAAACAGCAATAACCAAAAAAAAGTTTAAATTGTATATCTATCCCTTTCAAAATAGTATTTCCTAAAAATTTACAGGCTTTATTTCCTATAAAAACTAAAATGCAGTATGTTCTCCACTAGTAATCTTCGATAACTACATTCATTTTTTTCGGATTTTGCTGCCTTTGCTTTTATAGCCATAATTCTTTTTTTTTATATTATATTGAATTCTTTTTTGATATTTTTTTATAGCTCTCATTAATATGAATTTATACTTTTATAAATATAATCCCAACTGTTTTCAATACTATTATATTTTGTTGGAACAGACGCAAACTAATTAATCCATTAAATATGCAAAAACAATCAACTTGCCAAGTATTCACGATTCTTAAATTTTCAAGACCGTTGGATAGTAGGTATCAATCAATTTTGGGTTATTTTTAGATTCAATGGTAGCAAATACAGTACTTTGTCCACGGTATATCTGCAATGCGCTCTTCAATTTTTTGGACACAGGATCACTTCCTGGAGAAAACTGGAAGTGATCTACAACTTGATGGTCTAACTAGATCAATGACGTCACATATGCCTCGTTAAATATATACGATATAAACAAGAAAAAACAAGTCCTTAATCATGAGTCCTGCAACGGAATCCAAAACATCAGCCAGAGAGACAGGAGACACATGGCAGAATAGCTCAGAAAATTCTAATTCTTCTAAATGTAGCAAGTTTCAACTCACGCATGTTTATTTAGGTGGTAAGACATTTATCTAGAGATCTGAGGTTCTGGAATCAATTTGGTTACCACCGAGTTAGTTTTATTTTCATAACTAGTGTTTTAAAATAGTGTTACGGGTTGTGGCTACGGGAGACAAATGAAAACACTGGAAATTATCGAACAATTAATTAATTAGTGATTGATACACTATCCTTGAATTCACACTAATTCGCAATTTAGCACTCGTCTATGAATACTTTATTATCGCTATGAATACTTCATTTATTACTTTTTAGAATATTCTATTTTAATATCGCACAAATCACCAATTTAAATCACCAGTTGCGTATTTTGTTGATTATTTCGCTTAATATCTGTCGCTCCGACTATCACACGACTGGCCACCCCGGCCTTAGTGCCGCGGCTGATATCGCATCGATAGAAATATCAAATCAATCTGCGTAGCTCTCGCTCCCGCTTATTTACACAACACGTTGGTCTTTCGAACTCTCGAATAGATTGTTTTGATTTCTAGTGTTTACGATCTTATTGTTGTCATAGACATATTACGAGGGATTCTGTAGGTAAGTGATCTCATTTATCATCTTGTTACAACAATAACGAAATGAATGTGACTATTTTAAATATTTTTTATCTATTTGTAATAGATTAGATTGTACCGAGAAATATAGATAATGAAGGTACGTTTGTACTGTGGGAGAACGTGTTATCACATGATATCCTGGCACATTTATGTGTGGTCGCGGAAGGCAAGCTAATGGAACCAATGCAGTCCAGCGAGTAAATGTGTGTTGCAAGAATTCAGGATGAATAAATGAAGATATATTCAAACATTGTTATTTAAAAATGTATGACTGACAATACCTCTACGTGATTTATTATTTGTCGTGCTACATATTTCATTAGAAGCTTCTGTGCGTCGCTTTAAGCTTTAACCACCCAATCCGGTGTCCGTATTTACCTGGCGTTATGCGGGTCACATGTTACAGTACATCTAATGGTACAGCACACCCCTTTAAACACTCAATATTTACCTCGGTGAAGAAATAAAATGCAAGTGAAAACTTTTTATTTATTTATTGATTACTTGTATATATTTTATTTATTTTAGTTGTATCGAGATTATTGCTGTTGACGATATTTTTAATCATTGTACTCTAGTTTATAATTGAAACTATATTTCAATGTTTGTTTTTTTTCCGAAATTTTTTTAGGAAATTTTATTTCGAATATTTTTTTACGGTTCTTTTTTTTAGTCATTTTTGCTATTGCATTTGGATTTCAGCTAGTTAAAGAACATAATGCTCAATTTATTTTTTCTTTTAGATAATATTGTCGCGAGATGGTAGAATCAGATAGAATTACACGTAATCGATGATTTTAGCAGCACTCTACACCTTTTACACTAAATTGTAAATTACTAGAAGGTTCTGGAATGGTTTACCGGATTCCGAAAGTGTCGAGAAAGCGAGATGAGTACGGGACTATAAATATAGGGGCAGAAGTTTTTTTATGTTACGTTTCAGAGATCCATAGAAACCGTGCGGCGGTGACTCAGTGTGTTGATAGCGCATATGCCCACCAGCGACAGTAAATCAAGAAAGTACCTATCGAGGTGTGAAAAATATTTCATAGTTATCAGAGCGATTCAAACCAGTGAATAAGAATTTCTACATATGCGTAAAAAAATTTCAATGCGAATGACGAAATTTTGTGTCCTTTAAATTTATTTAAAAATTAATTAAGCGATAATAAATTGTATTGTTTAATTTTCTCCCAGAGCCACAAACGCGTAGCAATATTATAAAATATTTATTATCCTTGTACCCTACTTTACACTTCATGCTTTATTCCAATACTTATTTATGTTTAAAAATGTAAATCCTCTCTTCCAGCAAAATTTTACGTCCTATGAAAAGGCAGTAAGTAGGTCTTTATAAAGTATGTATTTATTATATAATTACGTAAGCTTATGCTTAATGTAAAGACATAAATAAGGATTTCTAGGAAAAATTGTGAAAATATCCTCTTAATTCATTTGAATGAATGAATTTTAATCTCTCAATGAATTTAATTAAAAAATTAATTAATCAATATTAAATTGTATTGTTTAATTTTCTCCCAGAGCCACAAACGCGTAGCAATATTATACAATATTTATTATCCTTGTACCCTTTTTTAAACTTCATGCTTTATTCCAATACTTATTTATGTTTAAAAATGTAAATCCTCTCTTCCAGCAAAATTTGACATCTTATGAAAAGGCAGCAGGTCTTCGTAAAGTATTTATTTATAATATCATTACGTAAGCTATTGCTTAATGAAAAAATATAAATAAGTATTTCTAGGAAAAAAATTGATAATATCTCTCGTAATTGTGTTTAAAATTAAACCTGAAACAAAAAATAAATATTTTATTTTATCATTATCACAATAACAAGATTATACACAATATTTTTGATATATATAGGAGATAAATTCCACAACACTCAAGCCATGATCAAAATTGAATAAGTTATTATATCTAATTTTTTTTGTACTCTATTATAACTAAGAATTTTTTATAAATGTACAATTTCATACTGAGTTAATTTAATGTTTCAACGTACATACATTAATGAAATTTATCTTTAATGTTATATTTAATATATATCAATGATATTCAAAATGGATGTACAATAGAGAAAAAAAGAATAACTAACAAATAGCAATGAATTGACCTTGAATTCAAATATACTAGAGTTTCGCGAGTGAAAAAAACCACTCATCGACAGGTAGTGTATTAAACTGATTTTATATGATAACAAATTCTGTCACTCTCGAAATTCGAGTAGTGTAATGTATAAATAAACTCAAGTAGAGTAAAAGCATATATTAAATACTTCAAAACCAATATTTTCTCTTTAAGTATTCACCATCTTATAGATAATGTCATGTTATCTAAAAAAAGGCTCTCGAGTTATTTCATTTTATTTTGACACCAAAAATCAATTCCAATGTTATGACTTTTTTCTTACGAAAAAGTGAGAGCTAGCCGTATATTTTCGCTATAAACGTTTCATTATATAAAAAATGACAGCCTTCCTTATATTGAAATCACCGATTCGCTTAAAATTCTCTGCCCGAAGAATTCTCCCTTCAGGTTTTTGGTCGATAAATTCTAATAGGAAAGTGAACATGATGGTAATAGGCGGTGATAAAGACATCTCAATGATCAATTTGTATGTTCCGCTTTTTCCTAATTATCTGCGTTTGAGAAAATATTTTTTTCTACTTTATTTTATAATTTTGGTGTTACTGTTTTTTAGAAGAAAATATAAAATAAAATATATGTTAATACTATGTACATTCATATCAATTTATTAAAATTGGATGGGATGATAACAAAGAAAAAAAAAAATTTATTTTTTATTTAAGTAAATTTAAGTAAAAAAAAAGTAAAAATTTAAGTAAATAACTAACGTAGTATATAATATACAGGGTGTAAATTCTGATTTAATCGAGTCGAAAATGTTAAATCATCCATGACCTAATGTCAATAGTTTTATGAAGAAACGCTACATCGAAATTTGAATTTTTTTTTCAATATTTCTGATTTTTTATGTAACGTTGTACCTACTATCATTACAGCATCCTATATCGATTATGAATAATTAATTCCCTATATTACAAGTCAAGTAAAATGATGGAAACCTTTCTAGAAAATTCAAATTGGAATTTCTGCTGGATTTTTATAAATTTATTTAACTTATATTCAAAACAAAAGACTTTTTTAAAATTGATATAAGTTACTGTTCTAAAAGTTTGTTTTCTTATGTAAAAATAAGACAGAAATATTTAAGAGTGGTGCAAAATTTGAGATTGCATATCTCAATACCTAACTATTGTTGTTTGGTCGCGGTTGCTCTCTTGAACATTTTCGATACATAATCGAAAATGTATTATGAACTAGCTCTGTTACATCCTGTATATGAAAAATATACTATGAAAAAAATATAAGAGATACAAACTAGCTTTAAACGAAAACATTTATATTTCACGATAAATGTTTGATAGTTTTAGTTTGACAGGTAAAAGTTTTGATTTGACGACGCACACAGCGTAACAAAGCCGACGATGTGTGCGGCCGTCCCGCGGGTTTGGCCACTGGCGAGTGCGCCGCTCATCCGGGCGAAAATTTAAAGTCACCTCCAAAGATGTCGTTCTAAACCTATCTCACATTGAATTAAACGCGTTAATGAAATAGTTGCATTTGAGAAAATTTTAGACCAAGAATAAAAAAATACAGGTAATAATAATGAGAAATCATGACTAAAACATACTCTATATACAAATAGTCACATTAAAAATGTTTTTCATATTTAAGCTTCTTTATGTGTCGCGTCTCTACTTTCGTAAAAAATCAATAGGAATTACTGCAACACAGAAATAAAGTAAGGAACCAAAACATTGTCATCAAGTTATTTTAAACATGCGTTAAGTCATAAAAAACAGTATTCCTCTCATTAATAATCTAAAACACTTTCCCTATAGTCCTCGACAGGAAACTTAGTGCATGTTAGCCTTCGGTTAGATTGACACGCATCTGAGAAATATTTTGGGACGGTATTAGTGTACATGCAAGTGTAGTGGTTGTTTTGACGAAGAGATGACTACGTCTCAAAACCGGTAGACTAAAATCTCATTAATTATTTACTAATATAACTAATATTTTGTTAAAATACATTAACCATTTAATACTACACGCTGTGTCTTATTAAATAGCTGAAATCTGAAATGATCTTCTGGTTTGGGTCTTCTGGGGTATTATGCCGTGTTATTACGACCTTTCTGGCCTACGTTTCGGATCCCATTGTAGGGTCCATCATAAGGGCTGATGTGTATCCGAAACGTGGGCGTCGGCCAGAAAGGTCGTAATAACGCGGCATAATACCCCAGAAGACCCAAACCAAAAGATTCTGAATGGCCGTGAAAACCTAAGAACATTCTTATCTGAAATGATATCTGTTCTAACAATTTACTGAAGTTTAAAAATTGCTTACTACGTTAAAGTTAAGAAATTGTTAACTCTGTTGAAATAAGATGTTGAAGAAAACAGTATTTTTTGAAATAGGAATTTCGAGAATTTTTGTTCCTTAAAATTATTCGTTTACTTTGTTTATAGTCGTTTTAGAAGAACATAAACTTAATTAATAAATATTAAATTTACAAAACCAAATTAATTAATCAATTAGAAAGACATACAAAAAAATCTAATTCATGAAAAAATATTAGGTTAAAAATATTAGGTTACTCCCAGTAGTAACCTAAAATTTTTTCATGAATTAGATTTTTCTGTATGTCTTTCTAATTAATTAATTAATTTGGTTTTAAAAATATCACAGAACTTGTTCTGAAAAATTACAACTCCACAAATATGAATGTGTTCTTGAATATATTAAATTTACACTTTACATAAACTAAATTATATCAAATGCAACAGAAATTATGAAAAAATTGCACTTCGTCGCTAAATCTTGTTCCAGTTTCCGGAAGATTGCCTTTATTGGAGCGGTTATAAGATATATATTTATGTGTACCTACATAATATTTAATTAAATTTTTTGTGTGTAATTTAAAAGCAGCCAGAATACTGTTAACTGTCCAGTTAACAACTACAAAAAAATAAACATTGTGGTCCAAAACGACACATCGAGAAAAATTGACTTTCCAGAAAAAACAAACGGCACCTCGGTATTTTCTTACAAGACGGTGAATCTGAAGGGTTGCTACCCTCTCCGCGACACGGCAAGGCTTGCTCACGTTTACAGTGGCCATAAACAAAATTACATTACATACAGATTAAACTACCCATTTTGTTTTACGGTTTTCGGATAATTTTATTGCATCGAGGCTTTCAATTTCATTTGACATCTTTGATAGCCGGTAGATAAACATTCGTTTCTCTAATGCTATTCATAAAATGGAATCGAACGGTTTTTCGATATAAATATTCTAGATAAATTCATTGGTTTCAGAAACAAATTCTGATCAATTCATACCATCGCATTATTATTCTTGGCCATGGTTCCGTACCCGGTTTTGATATATTTATGTAATGTACTTCTCTGTGCAGTTCTTTTTCGAGTGCTTATCCATTTTTAGTGATTCTTCAATCAGTGTATTAACCTATTTTTTATTTATTTATTTATTATAGTCATACCAATACCTACATAATAACATGAAAACAAAAATACATTCATACAGTAAATAACCTAAATTCTTAGGTTTTCACGACTGCTCAGAATCTTCTAGTTTGTATATTATGGGGATAATGCCCTGTTCTTACGACTTTTCTGGCCAACGTTTTGGATCTCATTGCAGGGTCCATCATCAGGGCTGATGTGTTGTTGTGAGTCTTGATGTCGTGGTTAAGTACTGGCTTGTAATACCATGTAGTCGTCGGCCAGAAAGACACAATACCCCAAAAGACAAAAACCAGAAGTATATTTACCATCTTCCAGAGCCTATTTGCCAGTGATTTTGCCATGACTTATGAAAGACTTAAGATCTTTTTATTCCTCTTCTTCTTCTGCTTGAGTTAGGACTGTGTCCAGCTATTTTTCGACTCCTGCTCCGGAATATGGATGATTTTGCCTATCCATCGTTTTGGTGGTATTCCTGTCTGCAGGTATCTCGTTCTTTGCTATTCTTACTACTCCTGTCGAATCAGCTGATTACGTGGTCTCTAACGCACGACATCTTCGACATTGCAGATCTTTCGACTTTCGGAGTTAGGTATCTCTTTTTACTCCAGGTTTTTTTTATATTTTAAATATGATAGAGACCTGAAAAGTCTATAGATTACATTTTACATAACAGTTCGATGTAATAATATAACAAGGACACAGAGTTATTTGTTATATTTGGCTAAGTTTTAGCATTTTGGTCACTTTTTGGTTTATTTTGAAATTTTCATAATCGATATAAGTTACTTAAATGATAGTTAAACTTTTTGCAAAAGCATTTTGGTCACATTTTGGTTTATTTTGAAATTTTCATAATCGATATGTTACATTAATGATAGTTCAACTTTTTTCAAAAAATAAGTCAGAAATATTAATAAAAAATTCAAACTTTGATATTGTATATCTCCATAACTATTGATATTACGTTAGATCACGATTGCTTGAACATTGTCGATTCATTATCAAGGCAGAATAATGAATCGAAAAGGTTCAAGCCTGTGAAAATTTTGCTTCTAGGTATGAGATACCCTGTATAAAGAGTCTATATGGAACATCGGATCACAAGGTGATTTTATTATTTTGATATGATCTATATAACAGTGTGCACCATGTGCAGTATTTTATTTACCATGATTTTAACTCATACTTAAATACAACCACAAAAGTTAGGTAACGTGGAAAAAAACTATATCTCTCTGGTAGTAACAAATATGACGGATGCTGACAATTTGACGATGTCAGTCACAGGGATTGCTTAACAAAATGAATGAACAAAGAAATTGTAAAATTAATTTCCATAATTGGAAAGGGAATAACATAAAATAAATTTAAAAAACTGGAATAATAATTGTTTTTTTATTTCACTGAGTTTTTCTCTCCTGCAAAATTTTGTTTTTGCATGTATGGGACGCCTCAAATTGTGTTCTTAGAATTTTGTAATAAAAAAATCTAATTCCCTGATTATTGGTGCATCATTTGTCGTCGAAACGAATTCCTTCGCAAAAGGACTTTTGTTATTTTATTCCGACGAGCGTCCGTGAGGTTCATCGGAAGTCTGTAGACTATCGATGAACTTTTAGCGCAGCGATGAAAATTGATCCCCGTATACGTAATACTCACTTAATTGTGCACTTAAAATGATGGCGTGGTGACGCCGGGCGGGTGCCTTTTGCAGGCGCAATATTTCCTGAATATATGCAGCCTGACAGCGGCGGATCACGAAGGGGTTGTTCAAGAGGATGAAGGAAGGGTCGCAGGAGTGAGATTATAGAAAATATTTACACATTTTATTGAAAAAGTCCGTATTTACTACTAACTAACTAACTAACTAACTTACCATCACGCCGTTTCCCCATGGGGGTAGGCAGAGAAAATAGAACGCCATACTCTTCTGTCGTGACATACAACTTTCGCTTCGTCTACATTCATACATCTTCGCATGCAAGCTCTACGGTTGTTCAGGCTTCTAACAGGACAATCTTCCAGTATCTGGTTAATCTGGTCATGCCACGTTTTCCGTAGTCGCCCTCTCTTTTTCGCGCCGTCAACACTTGCATCATATATCTTTCTTACCATTCTTTCCTCATTCATTCTCTCAACATGCCCAAACCACCTAAGCGACCCTATTTTTATTCTATGTATTATGCTACGATCAGCTTTACATTCATTCCTAATATCTTCATTCTTTACTCTATCATACATGGATTTTACACACATACGTCTAAGGGACCTCATCTCCACTGCATTCAGTCTACTTTCGTTCCTCTTCTGCCAGCTCCAGGCTTCACTTCCATACATTAGTGTCGGTACCAGAACTCCATTACTACTACATTGGTTTAATTTCTTTACTATCATGATACAAGACGATGGTTTGTTTAATCATGATGCTGCAATGTCACCGGTGGACGCCGCTTCATGGTGGACCAAGTCGGTAAAATAACGAGACATCTTGATGGCTACAATATTTACTCGTACAAAAAAAAATATTAGATAGCAAGGCGGATGGTGAACAAATTCGTGGCCCGCCCGTAGCGTGCCACATCACGCCGCGCCGTGAAGCGGTACTTGGGTACAATTGTTGGATATTTCAGTACAAAAAGTCCCTTCTGGTACTCTCCGCAATAATCAGGTAGATTTCTTTTTTGTGAATAAATAAAACGTTTTAACCGAGTTATGGTAATATGGCGGGCTGGCTAGTAAAATTAGGCTATATATTTACAACATTATTATTTTGAGAAAGATCAACATACCACATATCCATATCCATATATGCTTTTAAAAGTTTACATAACATATCCATTATATGCTTTTAAAAGTTGAAATTGACTCTAAACGGCGCCAAATTTGCTTTCGTTCCAATGCATGTCCTGCTCCAATGTTCACACTTCTTTCCTGCTGTTGAGATCATTTAACAAATAAAATATAAATATCTTAATCATAATCTCACATATACTATAATTTTTTCATTACCGATAACATGTTGGTACTACCCAAAAAATATAAAATTATGCATACAGAGATGAATTATACCCTTTCTTTAGGCCATAACGATATTATATCCTCCAATCCGTACATTTAAGACACATTTATAATCCAGTTAAAGTATTTTTTCTTGCATAATTCAATCTTTCAGCAAACAAAATGTACGTACCTATATGTAAGAAGAATATAGCTTTATATCCTCTCTGTCTTTCTCTACGGAAAAACGGCATGATGATGATTTTTTTTTGTTCCAAACTCTTCAATTAAAAATTGTAGTTTTTCAATAAAATACGACTTATTTATATAGATATTATACGTTTAAAGAATGTGAATTAACATTGTCCTTTTTTATACTTGTTTCAATTTTTACAAGATCGCTGTAATTATTAAAAAATTTCAAGGTCAAACGTACGGGAACCAGTCGAGGAACTAGACCAGGTATCAAGAAATTTACCTTAGATCATTTCTATGTATTTTGTTGATCTATAACACCCTATCTTAAGGTAGTCAATTTGCATACACTTCTGGTGGTGCAGATATAATACTTTCAATGCAGAAGGTGTTAACATCTTTTGTGATAAATGCCTTATTTGTCCCTCACTGGGTTGCAAGTAGGTCATAAATACTTCTTTGCGGTTCTGCGAGAGATTTATTGAGACTGGTCTAATCTCGCGACCACTACCCGAGACTTTCGAGAGACTCATTGGAAAAATTATCTTGATATAAAAATGATAAATGAAGGGTATAATTTGGGACCACACTTTTTTTTATTATATTACTGCCGGATGACCCTTCATTCTGGAAGGCTGGATGTGGATTAAAAATGTTTTTTAAACTTGTAAAGGTTTGTTGGATATTAATAACTATAATAAAATTAACAGGAATATTAATAACTAGCCATATACCCGTGAAAAATCATGGAACATGGTTCGCGTCTTTGCTAAACTCTAGTATGTATATATTAGGCAAAATTATGAGCAGAGGAGGGAGAAGAGACCCACCACACACCCAGGGACGTTTCCTAATCAACATTTCACATATCGGTCCCATACTTTCACCACCCATGTTCGGCATTTTTTAATGCTAAAGTGATCGGGCTCAATATCAGCTGGCACTCGTGTAATCGAGACGAGGAGGCATCCAGACAAAATCTCAAAAACATCGTGACTGAATAACCTAAGGTAATTGGAGAAATCTACAATCCAACTATCTGGAGCTGTTTCAAGCTTGGAGCAGCCAACACGATCGCCAACGTTCGCCAAGAATAAGTGACCAAATTTCATTAGATCCGTAAAAGAATAATATCTTTACATATTTGCAAGACGTTCTGATGAAATGGAGAGACTGGTGGTATGAGTTTAACCTTGCCTTCCCTGAGGGGGGTATTCGCATTCCCCAGAGATCACTTTAAACACGATAACTCAATTATTGTGCAAACGATTTCATTCTTATTTTTTATAATCTTCACGGAAACATTTTGCCATTTTTTATTTTTCAAATTTCTAAGCGTATAATATTTAAAAATATTAGCACATTCACCTGCGTGTATTCATACCATATTCATGTGTCTTATTTTTTAGTTATTGCGCTCATTATTTCTTTCACTCTAATGCACTGGGTAGCCCCGTACTATAGATACGCTGCATTCGATGCTTGCTTAGTAACGTGCCACCATTAATTCCGGCATTTGGAAAAGAGACGCCCGGCAAGGCGGTGAGGCTATTTCGCTCGTTACGAATTTTTTTATTATCATTTGTATGAATATGATCTGGGGTATTTCAATACCCCGCTTTGGACCACGCGGAAGTTTTAGATGCTTAGTAATGAAAAGGTTTATACCGCGGATGCTCATCAATTAGGTGGAAGTATCTGGTGACATCTTCAATTAAAAGCTCACTTCAGGAAGCCGTCAGGAACGCTGTAGTAGCGCCAATAGTTGTGGCTGTGGTGTCAGTGACCACGATTGCTCTACCAAGAGCACTACCAGAACGATTGCAACCACAGAATAATCAAAATATTTACTTTGATGATGGTGGATGTTTCGTGGTTGTGTTTTGTCTTGTGTGCATATTCCCCCAGTGAACCCGAATGGATTCAATATTTGACTGCTGATTCAAAGATTTTCGGTATATTAGAAAAATAGTATAGGTTTTACCTAATTCTTGTTGTTTATTAAATAGACTAGCTGTGCCCGCGCGGCTTCGCACACGTAGATTTTTAGTACTCTGTTTGGATCGTCATAGAACTTTTGCAAATCTTCTAGAACATTCTCCTTCCAGAACTTTCAAGAAATTTATCGAATGATGAGGAACCTTCTAGACATACAGACACATTCCGCTACTCAATTTAGAACCTTTTAGAATTTTTGGAAATTTTCTAGAACCTTTTCCTTCCAGAACTTTCTAGAGCAGGTTTTTCCGGAACCTTCTTGACTCACCGACACAGTTAGTGCGCCTTTTTTGAAACAATCTGAAGCATTTGCGGCATTCCGATAACAAAACAATGTGCTAGAATGCACATTTTCATCACCCACTCCCACCCACGCTCAGCCACCCCCACCAAACTCACATATTTTCAATGGAAGACCAAGGGCTATCCACCACCATAACCACCAGGGGGTGGTAGTATCTGGTTGTGAAGAAAACTTGGCGGATAGGGAAACACGGGGTTATATATAGATATATATTATATCTATAATAATATATATATATTGATATGTTGATTACACTACCAATATGATTGTTAGTGATTATCCCTCACCACACACAAGAATCTTAATTCTTTTTGGTGAGGTATAACATATAAAAAAATTTGAATTGTTAATATTTGCTAGCTATCATTGTTGTAAAAGAAATGATATGGATTATCAATTAAAGAAATTTAAAAAAATAAAAAAATATTAGGGCTGCCCTCAAGATATACTATAAAAGCAAGGATCTGGTCACTTTATGGGTAATTCACTAACACAAGCGCAACCTGCAGTTCGGTCCTGTGCAGATCGAGATGCTTCCAAACGCGAAAATTTGCGATTTACTTCTTTTTTCACGTCGCATAAAACCACGTTTCACGTCCCAGTGGACCCTAAAAGGCACCTCCATCCAATTTATTGCTTTGTGGTGTCCACAAAAGCGAAGCAAAAAATATCTAAAAAGAACTTGGTGCATTATTTGTCACCAGATAATTCCTTGTCACTGTATAAAGAAGATACTTATTTACGTTAACGGTGCTGCGGTAAAAAGTGATTTTAAATTTTAAATTAAATATCTTAATTGTTTTAAATCAAAATATATTATAGATGTGTCATAGAGACGTAGCTATTTTTTATATGGGAAAGTAGGTATGGAAATAAATTTTTTGGGTGTCAATCGAAAAATAGATATATCATGCCAACGACGACATCTTTACTGGTTATTTGGGGGTGACAAATTTCAACCACAGACGGCTGTAAGAAAATAAA
>JADDOH010006657.1:0-45930 GCA_016648135.1 Agrypnia vestita | reverse complement strand
AATTTGAAAGTGAAATTTTTGTTAATCTAGCTGCGCGGGACGTGAGCCCGGTAAGCGCGTTCCTGAACTTTGGCGTCTTCAATGCTCCTGTAGTGACCCCCTGGCCCGCTCGCTTCGTACTCGCCTCCTCCGTAATGCGAAGACGAATAAGAGTGGCTCTGAGAAACTTGAGGATGCTTCACGATTTCGTAAGTGGTCTTCTCGTGGGCTTCGTCTCCAGAAACCAACTTCTTCAGACCGATGATGGCGCTGAGGACGAGGGCAATCTTGCCAATCAGCAGGGCCTTGCCGGCGATCAGAGCGATGGCCTGGAAAGCCATGGCAACGAAGCCTCCCTTGATGGCGATGGCGGTCAGGATCGGTCCGATGTACTTCTTCAGCTTGCCGCGACCCTCTTCTACCATGTTGTTGAAGTTTTGTTTTCCGTTCGCCTTACTGAGGAAATCGGTGATGCTTATCTTCATTTGGTGGGTATCCATGAACCTCGCCGTCTTCTCGACAAGCACGGAGTCCAGCTGGTCTCCGGACATGCTCCTCACTTCCTCGTCGGTCGTTTCTTTGAAGCCGTTCAGAGCTCTCGCCCCTTCTACGTCTTTCCTCTTCACCACCGCGAGTCCGTCGATGACTGTGATGTTTTCTGTTTTGATGGCTCTGTCGGCAATTTTTACCGCCTGCACCTTTAAGCACTTGACGATTTCTTCTGACTTTTCGCAGTGGTCGTAGATCCTTCGCAGCATCCTGAGTCCCGACGTCAGGGGTCCTTGATCTTGCGACGCGCAGGAAGAAGCGACGCACCACACGGCCAAAATAATGAGACACTTTTGAGTATACATGTCGCTGGTTATTCACTCTTCACTAGAACGAGAGGATCGCTATCCTTTGGCACAAGGATATTCGATGGATCGCAGGGACTGAGAGGCTGCGATGGGTGTTGGTGGAGATGCACGCCGTTATGAGGTTTCCAACGTAATGTGGTGTTTGGTTGTATTCACGGGCATTTATCCAATTTCCCTCGCGAGAAGTCGAGCAGAAACGTTTCAGAGCGTGCGATGACTGTATTAAGATTCCTGGCGTGTTAGCCGATTGCATGCGGTTTACGCGCGGGTACGAAAAAATAAAAATAAAAGATTGATATTTGCACGTTAACGAAACGGAGATCATCTGCATATCGGTCGCTGTTGCGGCCGTCGCCATAGTAATTGATTGATCGCGCGCACGAGTAAAAAAGGCATTTAATCGATCACTATAAATGTTTATATGTATAAATAAATGAAAGTGTAAATTATTGGATTAGTTTTGATTGCCACTATTTACTAATATTTGCACGCAGTATTGCCTCATTGCGTTTATACAAAACAAATCGTTTGCACGAATCTCTCTGTACTTGATCAATATTGCACAAGTTGTATCATCTCGAACGATATCGATAAAATCTCATTTTACTTCCCAATTTTTAGATATTTGTCTATATTATTATTAAATTTGAGGGCTATTCAATAAAAAAAAACTAACCCATAAAAACCAATTTTTTATTATACTCCATTTTTCATTTAAACAGGTTTAGTGCCTACTCCACGCGTCGTGTTCGAAAATTAAACAATATACCTACAAATCGTAAAAATTTAGAAAAATCCAAAATTATACTATAATTATTAAAAAATTTTAACGAAGTTTTTTCGATCATTTTCACCGTTGCCATGAGTCTGCCTGCAAAGTTTCAGCTTGATTGGATCACGGGAAAAGGGTTAAAAATCGATCCAAAATTTTTTCGGCAGACAAGCAGACGCTACGAATTAAAAGAAAGGGAGTAAAAATATAATTGAAGGAACAAATAAATGAGAGATAAAATAATATCCTGTTTTTTTTTTAACATAATAAGATAAGTTAATTCAACTGTACGTAAAATCATGCAGAAATTTTAAATAAAATTCTTTTGCAAGGTTTTTATCATTTTATTTGACTTGTACTGAAACGAATGAATTTTTCATAATCGATAAAAGTTACATTAATGATAGTTCAACTCAGAAGTATTGAAAAAAATGCAAAGTTTTATATTGCATATCTCCTTAAATATTGATGCAAGGCCCTAATTACTTTAACATTTTCTACTCATTATCAAGGTAAAAATTCACCTGTACCTTAAGCATCGTGGACTTCCTCTGTTATACTCTGTATATTTGTTGCCTAATATTTCAATGTCATAAAAATGATTTTTCAGGTTTTTTATTTATAGTTTTTGTGTTTAATTTAAAGAACTCCATATTTATTTTTTGCGAAATTCAAAATAAATTAAATTTTAATAAATATTATTATTAAGTTTTGCGGTTTAACTATTTTAAGTGTGACAGCTGTTTCGGCCTGCAAGGTTTTTGATAATGGCCTTGCAAGCCGAAACAGCTGTCACACTTAAAATAGTTAACCCGCAGAACTTAAAAATAATATTTATTAAAATTTTATTTATTTTAAATTTCAGTAATAAAAATATTTATTAAATTTAATTCATTTTGAACTTCATTAATAATAATTATAAAAAAAAATTCCAGGATTTAATTTTTTTTTTGGTCACGTATTTTTTATATTTTACTGCGTCAAACTATCATGTTTTTTCTTAAAAATTCTGTTTTATCGTGTTACTTGTAGACCATAAAATATTTTTTCTAATAATAATCTCAACCAAAATGTGAGATGAAGAACCGAAGCTGACAAAATGAGTTCAGGAGTAATAAATATTATGAGACCGAGTAAGTGGTACGGAAATACGGAAGACTCTTATCGTATAGTCATTCTCTTCTTTGTATAGAAGTATCTCAATTAAAGTGGGTTGGATACGTCTTACGAAGCCTGAGGAATGACTATGGATTAACAACCTCAAACATTATATTGAGACGCATTGGATCTTAATAGGTCTGCAAGTAAAGAAGTCGCACAAGATAGGGGAAGATGAAAAACCTTTATCGAGGTTATGGGCCCCCTGATCCTCCAAGGATATTTATTTATTTGTCTATTTATTTATTAACGCCCTGTAGGGCTTTTACAACAGATAGGTAAAGTGTAAATTAACAGAATATATAGTTTAAAGAAAAAAATAATAATTCATATAAATTAACTTTATTTAAACCACTTATTTATTGAAAAAAATCAACATGTTTCAAAAAAAAAAATAATAACATATAAACATAATAATGACATCAAGAGGAAAGAAAATACTTAAAATACAGATACAAATACATAAATATAAATGTAATATAAAGTAAAAAGCAAGTATACAAAAAGCAGAAGCGTAAGAAAAATATAATGTAATAGAAATTTAAAAACAAAAAAGCAATAATGTAGAGTGACAAGATAGCACAAGCTTTGAATATTATAATAAAAAATATATATACAAATACTAATCAATTATTTAAGTGCAATTCGACAAATACTAGTAATCTTTCAATACATCTTTTATTATATGTTTGAATAATATACAGTTATCGGCAAAGACGTCCAGTTGCTCGTATCTGTTTGCTAGTCTAGGAATCCTTTGCAGTGAGTAATAAAAGATATAATTAGTAGCTGCAGTTTTCATGGCAAAACCTGCAGCTTTCATGACTCCTGGATATGCGAGACGAGAGATAAAAATATTATTTTGCGAAAGCTAAATAATCAATTTGATATCACAAATAAAATATTTTAATTTTTGTAAGAGAAAAGACTAATTTAAATGATCAAACATAATAATTGCATTGTCCGTCTATCCATCTGTCTGCCTCCGTAATTTTGTTCGAATTCACGGCAAAACTATGACTGATTCTGGCTTCTCACACCGAGGGTTCCGGATTCAATTCCCGGTGAGGTCACAATTAATCTGTGTGATTTACTCAAATCCCGATGTTTTGTGATGTTTTTCGCTTCTGTAATTGGGCCTCATGGCCTGTTGAAGCGTAAAATAAGAATAAAGAATAAATAAAGAATATTGAGAAGCAAAAAAATAAATTAAACGGCCGGAGATGGGGCTTGAACCCAGGGCCACCAAACCCGAAGGCGGTAAAGATAGCGATGTGGTCATCGCTGAGCCTGAATAACCCGTCAAAAATACAGAAAATATAAGACTTAGCAAAGAGGCACACCATTTCATGTTCCGCCCAATCGCCGGAAATATAAAAAAAATATTATTATTTCATGGGTGTCGGCTACAAATACGTAAATACTTCTTCTTTAGGAACCGGCATGTAAAAATACCGTCATTTTTGACGGGTTACGCTTTGGGTATTGATATATTCCATGTGTCTGAGGGGGTTTTCCGAAGCGGGATTCTCCTACACCTTTGACCAGATTTTATGTTATTTTTAATTTATTAAATATTTTTATTTTGATATATACTTCCATAATATGTATGCCTTGAACACTTAGTTTGTAATGTATATATTATTAAATAAATTGAATTGAATTGAATTGAAAATTGAATAGTTTATTAATAAACAATTGATTAAAATTGAACAGAAAAAGTAATAAAATAAATTAGATAACATTATTATGTATATTACATTTTATCTGTTGACTGATCTATCTGGTGTATTTTCTTTCAGCTTTAGCTTCAGTTGGCTGATTTTAAAATAAAAAATTGTTACACCAGCGTAAAAATCGTCCAAAAGAAGTACTTCTTGCGCTGCATGCCGCGGCAATTATATAAAGCACTTTTCATTTCATTTGGTGATCGTCGTAGTAGAGAGGTTATTTATTTTTGATGTGAAGTCACAATCGTGCGTCTTAATTGGACGTAATCCAGTGAGAGTTAATCGACTGAGCGAAAGCATTAACATTGTGACCTTGTCTAGTGAGAACCATTGCATTTCAACCACGATCCCATGAAATATTATGTCGTATATATGCAATGTTTTAAAATTTTTTTTAACCAATACTCAAGATTAATAAGACTCACTCGTTGAGGGTCACTTAGCCCTGAACTGTAGGCCGGAAAAAAAGTTATTTAACTTAAGAACTGTACATAATGTCTTTTAGACCTAAGATCTATGCATATTAACAATAGATAATCACGTTGATTTATTAACAGTTTATCTCCCCCAACACTAGTGTTTTCAATTGTTTATTAAGGAGTTTCACCTTATTATAATTATCAATTATTATAGTCAATAGACCTAGACAGGAATCCATGTTGTTCTCTATTTGTTTTCGGTAGTCACTTCATACCTTATACGTATATTGTAATATACTTTAAGCTTCATATATTTGGGGTATAAAAGCAGACAGCAATATTTAAAAAAGTCTTCAAGGATTACTAATTAATAATGCACTGAATTCTAGATTTTATAGGAAACATAGCCTATAAATTTATAATAACACGATTTTGGAAGAGATAAATACATAAAATTTAGAATTTAGTAAATTTTAAATAAGTAATCCTAAACATTTTTTTTAATTTTTTGTATATTGCTGCCTTTGCTTTTATACCACACATATAATCTCTCGCTCTTGTGTATCGTGAGTGCACGTTGCTATTCTGATGCAAGGTGGTGTTTGTTTTAGATAAATTATTTTTTATTTTATGTAGCATTTTAACGTTTTTAAGTTGTATATGAAGCTTTGAAATGATTTCCTTGATTTTTATTTCTTGCTTGTACATTTTTTCTCGATTTATTAAACTTCTTAGTGTTTAATGTTCATAAAAATATTTCATTATTTTTTTTAAATAGAGATGCAAACACGGATTACGTGTCACATCAATATTCTTACTATTTTCAAACTACGTTAAACGCTTGTGCTATGAAAATAGGACTAATTTGCTAGTCTGGAATGAGGTTCGAACCCGCGACCTTTGGGTCACGAGGCGAGTGTCCTAAACACAAGACCAACAAGCTACTTAAATACCCTATTTAAAAAAAATATACTCACAATAATTATACCCTCAACTGATGTATGATTATTTAAATTGTTTTTGTATCATGATTATGTATGTTAAAAATGCAAACGTTCACCCTCTTAAAATACAAAAATGTTGTGATATAGAAAGCTAGTTTGTCTCATTACAGATGTATTGCAAATATTATATTTATAAAATTAAATAATTAATTATAATAAACTTTATATAAAAACAATAGTTATCTATTAATACTCGTAAATAATTTTTGGGCCACATCTATTACCCTGGTTCCTTGGGGAATTTTCATGTTGCGTATTTCAAGTATAGCTCTTTTCATTTCTCTTATAATTTTTAATTTGTGTATAATAATGACTCCTATCTTACTACTATAGAATCCGCAAGCCAGGTAGCACAATTCCTGCATTACCCCGAGCTCAGCTAGCTAGCAAAGTTGACAGTACACAAATCAGTTTTCAGGCCAACCCTAATGTACGACCACGAGCACTGGATCTAGACCGAAAGAACCAAGCATAGCTCAAGGCTACAGGTTGCCGAGATGGGATTTCTACGAGGAATAGTAGGAAAGAATAGAAGGAACAGAAGGGACAGAATCAGAAATAGTCAAATAAGAGAATGTCTCGAAGTAGAACCCTTGTTGACGTTTATCGAGAAATCGCAGTTACGATGTCTGGGACATATCTTGCGAATACCTGCAGGTAGACCGTCAAAGCGGATATTCCAGATTCCACTAAGATCAAAAGGTTGAAGACCAAGGAGTCGTCCTAGGAGGAGCTGGCGGAAGAAGTTGAAGGACTGCTGCGAAATGAGATTGACAACTAAATTGGACTGACATGGAGAGCGAAGGCCAAGACAGGAAAAGTTGGAACCTTTTGTGCGATGCAGGGATTCCGATAGGATAAGGGGTAAAAGAAGAAAAAGTATAATAATGACGATGAAGATCCAAGACTCGGTTTCAAAGTAAATACTGGGAGTAAGCACTAATTATAGGCACTAATCTTCAGTGATTATCGTATTTAAGCTTAATGTAATTAGGTTTCTTAAAATTTGGTTCTTTTTAAATAATACTTATCTATCTTTATGGTTCATGAACATGTTTCTTTTTTCCCTCGAGATCGCGGTCAATTTAGGTCAGTTACATGCTTCGTTTTAAGACGCACAGAGTTTCACCCTGATAAGTCAGAAAATTTGTTCATAAAATGCAAAACAATTTTTCCGGGCAGCAAAAATTAGCAATATGCATATAATATTATGACTGCAGTCTGCAGTATTACTAGATACTAGATGCAATTTCGCAACCAGAGTGGTGGGGAAAAATGACTGTGTATCTACGTCTAAGTATTAATTTATAAACATGAATCAAAATATTTTTATGAGAGGCTGTATTATAAATAGAATTGCAAATAAATAATGTACTAAAAAAATCAATAAAAAGGTTTACTTCTTCTTCAAATATGGAAAATTTATTTTGTGGTGACATAATTATAATTTATATAAATTAACTTTGTAAACATCACTTATTTATTGAAAAAATCAACATGTTTCGAAGCCGATGGCTTCTTCGTCAGGATAGGTCTTTTTTTTCAGGTATTTTTCCTGACGAAGCCATTGGCTTCGAAACATGTTGAATTTTTTCAATGAATAAGTTGTGTTTACAAAGTTAATTTATATAAATCATAAAAAGATTTACGTTTAACTTAATGACGAAGCATTTATTCCGTAATATCCACTGCCGAAACTTATTGTATTTCTGGAAATATTTCTGCTGTGAAAATTTCACCAATGTTTAATATTTCATTGCACATTATTTTGAGAGAATATTTCAAATAGTCTTAAAAATAACAGAAATATGTATTTTTAAAGATTTATCGATTCATTTTATTACAAAGTTATAGATTTATCGAAGAAAAATATTTAAATAAGTTTAGCAAAAATACGAATAGTTTATATCATCTAATGTTTAATTTCTCACCAATAAATAACTAAAAAACTGTTAAACTGAATTTTATCAGAAATAAATTAAAATTAATATTTTTCCGACCTCTTATATCTTATTATGCGTCTTACCGCTGGACCAAATAAGCTTTTTTAATTATCTTATTCAAATATTCGTTATCAAACTTATTACCAAAAAATGATAAAACTATGTATTACTAGAAAATGAAATTCGAATGAGGCATTCTCTCTAGCGATGACAAGTCAAAATATCTGATAAAATAAATTTATTAAAAATTTCACTGGCAGCCTTCGATACTTACTTTCATTTAATTTTAATCTTAATTTCTGAATGTCTAATAACTGTTATTCGTTCAATTTCAACCAACCATTGTAATACAGCGGCAGTGGATAATTCCCTGGCGAGTTCGCATGCCGCAATTCCTTATTTGGTGAGAGATAGCTAGACGAAATAAATCTTCCGAGAGAAGCATCCAGCTAATTGTTGCAGTCCATGGTTGATACGCTTTGAGAGTTATCAAGGTTCTCTTTTTAACACCGCGGTACGTCGATACGGCCGATGCAACGAAATAAAGAAAATAAAATCGTGATTATATATATATATAATATATATATAGATTTTTTTTTTTGTTTTTTTTTTTTTTTCCGAATTTAGATAATCATTGCAGAACTTCTGTAAGACGTCACATGGTTCCCGTGGAATTGGAGGGCCCATATAAATATAATATATTGGGACAAATGTTTGGGCGGACGCTTGGATGAGGGAGGGCAAGCGTGCGAAGCGAGAAGAAGTGAATGGCGCCGTGCGTTGGCGCCCCGACACGGGTCAGAAGATGGATTTCACAGGGGTCCGAATCAGGTTCCCAGCCGTCCAGGCAGCAATCCACCTCGGCTTATACCCCCCGGGAAAACCAGGACGGAGCGGAGTGGGGGGCGGGCAAAAGGACGCCGGGGGTGATAGAACTCATAGTTAACGCATCAAATTCGGTGGTCCACATACCTTTCAACCGGGCTCACAGACGTTTATTGTGTTTTTGGGTGTTTATGGTGTGTTTTTTGGTTGTTTTTTGGTGCTACATATTGTATTATAAAGTAGTGTCTACAATAAATGTGTACCTACGTAACTGGATTAATAGAAGAACCCGATTTTCCCAAGTGCGTGGCACGAGTTTATATTGCCTACGCACGCGTAAGAACATCACATATATATATATATATATATATATATATATAACGAAACGAAACCCGAGTTTCCCTATCCGCCAAGTTTTCTCCACAACCAGCAACAACCACCCTCCGGTGGTTATGTTGATGGATAGCCTTTCGTGTCACATCAAAAATATGCGAGTTTGGTGGGGGTAGCTGGGCGTGGGTGGGAGTGGGTGACGAAAATGTGCTTTCAGCACATTTTTTTGTAATGGGAAGGCCGCAAATGCTTCAGATTGTTTAAAAAGAGGTGCGCTGACTGCGTCAGTGAGTCAAGAAGGTTTCTGGAAAAACCTGCTCTAGAAAGTTCTGTAAGGAGAAGGTTCTATAAATTTTCCGAAAGTTCTATAAGGTTCTAAAATGAGTGGCGGAATGTGTCGGTGTGTCTAGAAGGTTCCTGTACATTTAGTAAATTTCTTGAAAGTTCTGGAAGGAGAATGTTCTAGAAGGAGAATGTTCTAGAAGGTTCGCGAAAGTTCTATGAAGATCCAAACAGTGTACTAAAAATCTACGCGTGCGAAGCCGTGCAGGCACAGTTAGTTAAAATTAAAATCTATACATGTCTCAAACACTTAATACCACCCTTGAATAAAATATATTTTCTGGCTCAAAAATATTTTCGCGAATTTGATTAAACAAATACGATAAAAATGTTAAAATATTTATTTGTGGCTATTATTTAAGGCAATAACTTTTGTTCACACTGGATCGGTGGCAGTTATAACAATAGTACGCTCAAATAGTTGACAGCTATACGGAGACTTCCAAAGCGAGCCAGTTGTCCAGTATAAGTTCGAAACGCAAGTACACAAAAGACACAATGCAAAACTCATCTTTGGATCATCCGATTTGTCAGAAAACTCGGCACTCCTCTGTAATGGACTGTATATGGGATGATGGTTGCCGTCTCCACCCTAATAATAATTCACTCTCACGAATGAATACTAGATAACGTAATATAATTATAAAAATACAGTTATATAAAAATATAGATACTGACGCGACCACACACTTTATAATAATTAGTCTGAAATAATATTTTTAATTTATAGTAAACTATAATTGGTTTGTTATATCAATTTTGGTGTTGGGGGACTTTTTGATTTCTAATTTAGAAATCAAAAAGTCCCTCGATTCATTATTTAATTTATTCTCCATTTCAATGTCTCACTGTCAAATCCACTCCTCTCCCCTACCACAAATGAGGCCACACCCCCACCTAACAGTTGACTCTTTTAAATTTATGTAAGTTATCGTGCGACTTTAAAGACTATAAGACAATCAGTGTGGTTTATACAAAGTTTATTGGTTTTCTCAAGTTAATTTTGTAAATAAACACTTATTTTAGTATTTAATATTTATAGATTTCGGAACTTTAAAATAAAAAAAACTTAAAGGGGGTTACGCCACCGTGGCGTTCGGAAAAATATGTAAAAAAAACTATTTTTAACGGAGTCATTAAATATATCATAATAAAGATATCTTTATTTTACATACATTATTTTATAAATTGTATTTTTATAAATAATTTTTAATGTTAAAAATTGAAAAGAAAAAAAAATGGCGGAGATATGAGCCAACAAGTAGAGCACAGTTTTAAAAATCTTCGCTGATGGTGTACATAATTTCTCTTCTAGGCATTATTTTTTCTTATTTAGAAAGATAATAGTTATTGTGTGACGTAGGGAATAATTTTTTCGTAGAAATGACGACTGTTTGAAAAAAAAACTAAACTTTTCCTTGAAATTCAGAGTTTAATATTTTATTACCTTTGAACATGACATTCGATCAAAAAAAATCTACGTCACACTTTAGACAATATTATGAAAAATAACTGTTGTAAATTTCAACCGAATCGGCTTAGTAGATCGGAAGATACCGTGTATACCGTTTTGAAAAAAGTAGTTTCGAGAAAAATGCAAAAGAATAAAAAATACGTCAGCTAAAAATCGATATTTTTTAAAAATTATTTTTAATCTTCGATTCCTGGACTATGCATGATGTATTGTTATATTGTTACTGTGATATCCTCTGATTCCTTTTGAGCTGTTTTTTTACTCTCCTTTTGAGCTCTTATGTTGACTTTGGCCAATTCTGATGCGCTCACTGTTAATTATTATAATTTCACTAATATTTAGAATTTTTAAATAATTTAACGCTTTAAACATTCTTAAAAATATAAACAATTTAAGTAGTTAAAATAATTTTTTTTCTAAAATATCTAGGTGGCATAACCCCTTAATTAATTTAAAATTGGGGTTTAACAAAAACTTAATAAGAGTCTTGTTTATGTTTTCATACCAACCTCTTACATTTAGGCAGAAATTCGGTAATTTATTTCAATGAGATTATTTTTGTTTTCTATATTTTTATAAGCACTTAATTAAGTATATATTAAACCATTTTTAATAAGAAAATTATAATAGTTCCGTTGTTTGTCCGTCCGTCCATCGTAACTTCGTGCAACGACCGTAATTTCTTTAAAGTTAAAAACTTTTTTCTTTTAACATTTTTATTTTATTTTTGTAAATGAATAAATACTTATTCTCTATGAGCCAACATGTAAAAGTACCATAATAAGGAGTTTGAAAAAAAAAATCTTTTAAAATTTCTTTTAAACGATTGTTATTAACAAAAAACTTATCGAAGTAAAAAATCTAAATGCTAAATCATATATATTTCTTTCTTAATAAGTATATAACATTCTTTTCTGTCTTGGACAAATGTCTAACGAAGAATTTTGCATTTCAGTCACGGCCAAAGTCCACGGGAATGGACATAAAGCAGTAATTTTGTTTTTCTTTTTTAAAAATTTTTTCAATAAAATAACAAATTTCATTAAAAATAAATTTAAAAAATATACTCCTTAAATTTCAGGCTCCGAAGGTGTTGTGGTCCCTTAATGTGCAACAAACAGTCGGTTTCACGGCTCACAGTAAAAAGTGTTAATGAAGATGTAGATACGAAACTTAGTCAAGAAATCAATGTATGAAATTCTATTTTAGCTAATTGTGGGAAATGTGGGAACACGGCGTACTATGTTTTCTTATTTTAAAACGTTATTTCGTAATGTGGTAATAAATTTTTTAAAAATTGTGTTCGTTTGAGAGACCACGTTGACGCGTGGCAACGCACCAAGAGCCATGTTGTTGGAGAGGCAGTCACCGTGACGAGACGGTAACGTGTGAAACTCATACTCTTCGTAAGCAGCATCTGGAATAATCTTCCGCTTCGACTTTTTCCGGTCGCAAAATCGAAAACGCATTTCTCAACCCTTCAGAAACAATGTTTGTCAAGGTAACTCTTAAATATTGACATCCAAACATGGACCCTACCCTGTATCTGTCTGCTCTCTATACAAATATACACCGTTTGACCGATCTGAACCGAAATTTGTAGGGATGTTCCAACTAGTCGGTAAAGCCGACTATCCGGCCATTTTCGTAGTCGGCGACTATTCGGCAAAGAGCGCCGACTATCCGGCTTCTTACTTTGTATGTATTGCTCAATAAAATGTATATAGGTGGAATAACATTAAATAAAAATCGTGATTGTTAATTGATATTTTTATTTTAGAATCAGTCTTACACATTTTGAAACGTAAAGCAACTTTTCCTTTTCCAGATCAGTCCCTCAAATTACTTATTTGTAAAGAAAAAATATCTATCTAATTATCAAACAAAATTAGTACCTATATTAATTAACAATCAAAATAACATAATATATTCTTACCTTCAATAAACATTTATAAATATTTCTTCTTATTTAAATAAAAGAGTAGGATTTTTTTTATGAACAGACTAAGTAATATTAAACCAAGATTGCATAAACATGATGTACTGAAAAAAAAACATTTATAAAAATTTTAAACCAAACCGTGGCTTGGCCGACTAGTCGGCCAAAGTCATAATCGGCACATCTCTAGAAATTTGTTATTTACTCTTTAGGACCCGGCGGATAATATGGGCCACATTCTTCCTCTTTATCCCACCCTCTCCCCTGGTAATATCTGTACTGATATATAAAGCGGTAAAGTTTGTATGTTTGGATGTAGGAGGTCTCCGAAACTACGCATCCGATTTCAAAAATTCTTTCACCAATATTTAGAATGAATGTAAACAAATGCTGTATATTATTATTTGGCCTTATCTTAAAAATCCAGAAATCGCATTTATCTGTTTGCTCCACATAAAAATCAAACCCATAAAAACCAAGTTTTTATTATACTCCCTTTCTCATTTACTAGTTGAAGCAGGTTTGCCGCGTTGGGCTTGAGTCAGGCGACGCTACGAAAGGGAGTAATAAAAAATTTCGAAAAATCCAAAATAATACTATAATTATTATTTTTTTAACTAAAATTTGTTAGATCATTTTCATCATCGTCACGAGTCTGCCTGCAAAGTTTCAGCTCAATTGGATCACGGGAAAAGGGTTAAAAATCGATCCAAATTTTTTTCGACAGACAAGCAAGCAAGCAGACGCTCCGAGTTAAAAGAAAGCGAGTAAAACACTAACCCATAAAAACCAAGATTTTATTATACTCCCTTTCTCATTTACTAGTGGAAACAGGTTTGGCGCTTAACCTACGCGTTGGGCTCGAGTTGGGCGACGCTACGAAAGCGAGTAATAAAAAATGTCGAAAAATCCAAAATTATATTTAATTATTATTTTTTTAGACGAAAATTTGTTAGATCATTTTTATCGTCGCCATGAGTCTGTCTGTTAGGTTTCAGCTCAATTGGATCATGGAAAAAGGGTTAAAAATAGATCCAAAGTTTTATCGACAGACAAACAAGCAAGCAGACGCTACGAGTTAAAAGAAAGGGAGTAAAAAAAGGTCTACAATCACTCTTAGATGCTTTCTGATTTTGGTTCCAAAATGCATGAAAATGAGTCAGTGTAGGTATTACACGCCACAGTGATTTTTTTAGATCCAAATCTGTGTATGATTAATTGCCGGGATACTTGAAAAACTATTAAAAATATTAGTACCGTACATAACACGAATTGATCACCTTTTAATTAATTGCCAGCGTTTATTTTTGATTAATATAATTGAAAATTAATTAAAATTCTAGCGTGATTCGTGAGTAGTTTTGTAAATAATTAAAACATTTCTTGAATAAAATTTATTTGGTACATATACTTTCAATTATGTAGGTATTATTTAAAAGTTTGTAAGTTGATTTCAATTTTACTTTCACGAATTTTAAAGGAAAATATTAAATCTTATTTTGAAATTAATGTTACCTAGCTCAATTAATTGACTTAATATTTTAAAAATAGGTATATGAAAAAATTATAACTTCGTTTACTTTCACTATTTATGTTTAACGATTAGAATGTTTTCGATGCTAATGCATCATCTTCAGTAATGTTACTAATACTAAACTTAGCACTAAAGGACGGCGAGAGGAGTGGGGTGGAGATTAGAGTCCGGTGGGTATGTGGGCGTGGTCTTTAGGTGCAGAAAAATTTCGAAAAATGATTTAATATTTTCTTGTTTTGAATAATTAAAGATTTTAAAATTATTTTGCTATTCAATGAGTTATTATATATTAACTGTACTTAGTACAATATTTTTAAAATTCTAAATGTAATACATTTTCAACTTTCAATTTTTAATTTAATAATAAATTAATCTTCATTACAACAATTAATTAACTATTAATCACAAGCAAATCTTAAATGTTAATGTCTGAATGAATACTATTATTATATATTATTATTGTTATAATAAATGAATTACATTTTATAATAATTCATTTAATTTAATCGTAATATATTTAATAATAAAACGCATGCAACAATCAATAATTTTAAATTTTAAAAAGGTTTATTCTTTGTACCTACTCATTGCTACACTGCCATCTGTTGCGGATAACCATAACCAACTAAAGTATTCATATTTCTGGGAATCAAACCACTAACGCATTAAATGGTTAACTGAAATATTTATATTTATTTGCCTACACAAAACTTTTTTCTCATTAATTCCTTTCAATCTAGAGTTTTTACCGTACTTAATTTTCAGATTAAAATAGAATGTAAATTTTTATGTGTATAAAAATTACTGATATTGACAAATAATAATATTGTAGTTTTGTAACATAACGCTAGGTTTGAATAATGTTATAACCAATTCGCGACGGCGCGGCGGGATGGAACATGGATGTTATAAATGGAACATTTAATTAAAATCAAATAAACTTTAATTTATTACCCAAGGTCACCGAACACAATTAATGCTGGAACTTACTGAAAACTATTTCGTAATTCGCACCAAAGGCGACACGCACTAGAATATTCTGCAAACAGTTATGTACTCTTTATTCGCATCGTTTCGTCTATCGCTTGTTTATTTGCGTCGACTTCTATGGCTAATCGCACGTTTCACAGTTTGCCTATATGACTTCGCAAGCTGTCAAAAAAATAAAAGTAAGCAGATTATTGTAAAAACTTTTAGATCGTTCGGAAAACTTCAATTGAATGCAGCTCCTGTCCACTTTCAGAATCTCGTGGCATAATAATATAATTGAATTTCATAAAATACTTACACTTTTCGACATGTTTCTCGTGTCTTATAAAAAAATATTGTAATATGTTCTTTTTAATTTTATGTTATATTTTTTAGGTAAAAGCCTTTATACATTGCTGCTCTTTACTCTATATTTTTAATTTTTATACTCATGTTTTAGTACTATTCCTGATACTTTATATTTTGCTACTTATAACTTATACTGTTTAATGTATATTCATTTTAATGTTATGTTATATTTTTTATGTAAAAGCCTATACACATTGCTGCTATTTACTTTATATTTTTAACTTTTATACTCATGTTTTGGTGCTATACAGATATTCTTTAATGTATGCGTTTTTTGAAATTTATTTTATATTCTTTATGTAAAAGCCTATACCTAATGGGCGTAAAAAAATAAATAAATAAATTATACAATTATTTGACGTTTGACTGGATCAACCATATTTATGGTACATTCTTGGAGTGATATATTTGCATAAGCCTTCACCAGGCTTTTCCGTTGTATGGGAAATCACGTATGATCATCTAACCTTAAACATAATTTTTCCATGTTTCGACGTGGTCAAAATATTCGTTTATATTTATTTCATGGAGTTACATACATTATATAGTCAAAACATAATACAGTGTACCTATTCCTAATATTCCTATCAAAAGAAGTAAATTAATATATCATATACGGGAATTCTGGACACTGGAATTCATGGATAAAAAGCACTGACATGAATTCACTTAAGATAGAAAGAGGGAGTTGTATAAATTGCATTCCTTCAAGTCTTCAAGTGCAAAAAAGATAGTGATACTATATGAACTTCATCGTTTATTCTGAATGAATTATTATATTGTGGTACATGAGGTCGCGGGTGAATGAAAGTTTTATTGTATCGTAATTTAGATACAGCGTTATACTCAAATAAGAAAAATATTAAACAAATATAGTTATATAACACATCAAATAATCTACTTATGACAATTTATCATACATTTCTCTGGATTTTCGGTAGGTATTCTGTATTGGGATGAATTATTTTTTTAGTCCTGAATAAATATTTTAAACTAGCTGTAGTCATCAAAAATTATGGTACTTTTTTATGCCGATTCATAAAGAATAAGTATTTACTGTTTTTTCATATTTCCTCCACCGGCAGTTAATGGAACTATTTTAAACCCTGGAAATTGTGCATAAAACTTAACGCGATACCATCCTTTGATGACAATATCACTCTAGCGAAAACATAATTAAATAATTAATATTATAAACAACAAATCAAAAATAAAATGAGAAAAATATGCGGTACCGGGAACCAAACCCAAGCCCCATGGGTGTATCTAAGCCCCAAGCCAGTGTATCTAAAGAAAATATATTGTATCCACGCCCTCTAATCTTTTTTTTAGATGCAAGTGGTTCGCGTCTTCCTAAGCCCTATATGTACTGTATTTTTATCGGGTCATGCACATGCAGTGGTAGCAATATTGCTATCGTTGTCTTCGGGTTTCAAGCCATATCTCCAGCCACTTAATTTCGTTATTTAGCCGTGAATTCGAACGAAATTACGGACGTTACACGAAGTTACAGACAGTTAATTACACCTCTTTGACTATCTCTTCGAGAAAACGGTGTGATGGTAAGATGAAGAATAATAAAATTTATTTTTAATTTTGTTTTTAACTACTTTAGTTTATTTTTTAAACTAACCGGTTTCGGAAAATACTATTTTTCCATGCGTGTGTGTGTGTGTGTGACAAAAAACTTAGGGATTGGTTTTTAAATGTAGTTGTTTTTGACATTTTGATTATTTTTACTTGATTTAATTATTTCTAACTATTCCAAATAAAACATTTGATTATAAATTAATATCCAAAATGGTTTAACAGTAATTTTAAAAATATAGATTATTACATTATAATTTGTGGGATATAAAGGCAAAAGCAGCAATACCTATCCGAAAAAAAAAATAATGCAGTCATCGAGGATTACTAACTTGTTCCGTCTTCATGTCGTGCATTCAGTAGGGGCTCTGACGTATATATACGTCGTTAATTTATTGATTAATTTAAAATGTACTCAACTCGAAATTTTATAAGATAAAGCCTTTATATTAATAGGAAACATGATTTTAGAAGGGATTTACACCTACATAAAATCTATAATTCTGTACATTCTGAATTAGTTATCCTCAGTGACTGCGTTCAAAATATGTTTTTAATTTTTTGGATATTATTTATACTCCAGATATGTAGAAAAATATATGTTAATTTCAAATATATGTTAATATTCCAATTCCCGATGTCTGTATATTATAATTCCGCTTCCCAGTGCCTGTTTATTATTATCCGTAAATGGCAGATGATATCAATTATCGAGTATGTCTGATCACGTCTCAAGGTCAAAAGATCATGGAAATTGTCTTGATCTTGGCCTACGGCGACGTATAAAGAAAGTTTTTTTTTTTGCCAAATGAGAAACGAAATGTACATAAAATTTTTACATTTTACTCTGTAAAGAAATACCAGAAGAGAAACCATCGGTTGTAAATACGGTCATTTGCCGTTTACGAATGAATGAAATTACAATGAAAACATCAATTTGGTATAGTCTACTCGGCACAGATTTTAGTTCCACACTTACTTCATTATTATGCTACCCTCAATCTTCTACCTTAACATGGTTATTATGAAAATAACAATGAAAATATATAAATGTCTCTGAGTGAAAGAACGATATATAAGTTATTGTTCCAAGTTTGAATTAGTCGTGCGATACCCAAGCCAATGGGAACGAAGAATAGACTTAAAAAAAAAAAATCACACGAAGCTAACACATTGTGGTGAGACATAATATCTTTAAATAAAATAACTTTAATATATTATTATATTATTATATTAACTGTTAATATCTTGTTGTCACAGCGGGAACCGTGCCGATTCAGAATCGCATGAGATCCGTGCGGGTCTCATTTACCTAGGTTTGTATGTGATCGTTCACACACAACCGTGCGGTTAGTCAACCGTTGCGGTGCCCGCAACCCAACCGCTAGAAAATAGACCCGCACGGCGCCCGCACGATCCTATTACTATGGGGCCTTACGAGAGCGTTCAGTCGCGTTGCGGGCACCGCACGGTTTCATGTCACAACAGGAGCACGCGTGGATTATATTCTCTTTTCTATGGTTATGGATCGCTTTGACACTGAATTTTTTATTGATGAAGTGGAGAAAAGACCTGTAATATGGTAGAAAAGACCTGTGATAGTGTGAGGATTACTCAAATATGCCAAGAACCAAGCTTGGCAGCAGTTGGTGGAGATATTTGGAAATGGTGGAAAAAAAGAGTATTTAAGAGAAGTAGGTATTTATTCACCAAAAATGAACTGACAGAATGATATTTATGTGTCTTGCCATGGAACACGGCCGTCGTTAACAAAGTAGTGAGCGAATATATCTGTGATATTCAAAAATGGAGAACGGCACCAGAACTGTCAAACTGACGTTTATTTTCGCGCGCACAAATCGCTTATTAACCGCGGCTGTGTGAACAGATGACACAAATCGCGTGTTTGGAAACGCGATTCTGAAACTGAACGGTTCTCGCTGTGTTTGAACAAGCGCTTAAAGTCAATAAAGTGGTATTAAACAAAAAGTTATTTTATTTAAAGAGACTTGAAAAAGTTAATACTTCAGACGTGTTCTGCAATGTTCGCCTAGAGAACCAAATTGTTATTGACAATGTCAAGTGATGCAGGAGAAAAAAAATATATATGACGCTGGACCAGCAAGCCTTATATCTTAACAGGCTTCAATGTTCTTCAATGCTCTTCCCGAAAATATTAAGAGTGCAAACACTCTCACTCACTTTTTAAAAAAATTGTTAAGGATGTTATGCAGACTGATGAAAGTGATATCCAAATGTCTTTGGTGTCCATTCTGTCATAGTCAGTGTGGACACCCTACTCTTAACTTTTTGCACAACACTATTCGAGAAGACATTATTGTCACCTGCATTTGCACAAATACCCAACTGCCGAAATCAGGTCATAATTTATTGATTATTGAACTTCATTTCTCATCACTATTTAATATACACAAACATTCATTTAATTTTCTTATATAGGTATATACCTAAACTTTTAACTGTGCTATTATATATACATTTTGTTACTATCCATACATATGATTTTTTATATATATTACTTTACTTTCACTATTGCTTTGTATTATACAATATATACTGTTCTTATTGTCCACATTTTATATTTATATACTCAATTAATTAATTAATTAATCTTACAGTTATATAGTATTTTGTTTTATATCTTTATTATTTTTTGTTCTCACTATATTGTTCAGTCTCGGCACAGGTTCTTCCTAGTGAGATGAGTGGCTTCATCTCCTATGTCATCTAACAAGATGAATATAGATAAATAAATAAAATTAAATTTTGAAAAAAAAAATTTTAAAAAAAAAATTTTGTGATGTGAAAAAAGTATAAAACATTTTAATTATAGGCGACAATAATGTTTCCCAACCGTAGAAATGCCGCAAGCGATTAAAAAGTATGCCGCACGATGAACCAATAAAATTCAAGGGTGTAGTAGACCCCTGTAGTAAGTAGTTATTAGACTATAATCTGCTAAAAATAAATAAGGTTTTTTGTACTACTAAAATTCACTGACAAAGCATTATCACCATTAAATAATATGGAAGACGTATGTACACTATTAATTTACACAAGCTTCTATGCTGTTTCTTCAATATATTAGGTGCGTAAAAATGAATGCATCTACAGTAAATGTAAGAATTAATTCTAATTTTTTTAAATACGCCACAAATAAGGGGTTGAAAAAACCGTAAACAAATAAGGGGTTGAATCGAAAAAAAACTAACCCATAAAAACCAAGTTTTTATTACACTCCCTTTCTCATTTACTAGTTGAAACAGGTTTGACGCATACCCAACGTGTTGGGCTTGAGTTGGGCTACGAAAGGGAGTAATAAATACAAAATTTTGAAAACCCAAAATTATACTATAATTATTAATTTTTTGAACGAAAATTTGTTCGATAATTTTTATCGACGCCGCGAGTCTGCCTACAAATTCAAAATCAGCTCGATTGGATCACGGGAAAGTGGTTAAAAATCGATCCAAAGTTTTTTCGACAGACAAGCAAGCAGACGCTACGAGTTAAAAACTGATGCGAAAAGGTTAGGTTCCACTGCGCTGAACGTTCTTCAATACCTGTGAAGATGCACTTGTATAATATAAATTCGCGTGAAGTGGCGGGGTCGACCGCTTTGGTATTGAAATGATGCCCATCTGCATGGTGAAAGTGTAGGGCCGATGAGAGCTATTGCTCATAAAATGGCCCTGGGTCTGTAGTGGGTCCCACTTCACTTCACTTCACTGTACAAAAAGTAACCCATAAAAACCAAGTTTTTATTATACTCCCTTTCTTTGTAAAATATAACAACAATTGAAGACGAATTAAAACGTATAACATTACACTAAATTTACAGTAATTTAATATATTTCTAAAATGTCACATGTTTGGAGCTTTGATAAGACACTTCATGCTTTGAAAATTAAATTCTTAAAACATTTGTCAATCAATTTAGATTTTCGACATTCGTAGTGAAGTACCTATTATTATACTGACGGAGTAATTCAAATTTAGAAAATATTCCGCGACGTTATCGGCGTTATCGACATTATCCGCGAGTAATCAAACTTTTCTAATGATTCCAATTTGAAAAAACCCATAAAATTTCTAAAAATCTGAAATTATACTTGCCAAGTTTCAGCTCGATTGGATCACGGGAAAAGGGTCAAAAATCGATCCAAAGTTTCTGTTTTAATGTTGGCAAGCAAGCAAGCAAGCAGACGCCACGAGTTAATATAAAAGGAGTAATAAAAAATGTGAAAGATTTTACGATGATTTTAATATATTTGAGAAGTACGTTACTTATTTTAGAATAAAAAAAGAAATATATATATTTAGGTGCTAGGGTGCTTGTTGCAGATTTCAGGAAAATATAGAATTATTTACATAGTTCAACATAATAGTTCAATATAATAATATAATAACATTAAAAAACAAAGTCATTTGTTATATTAAGCTGAGTTTTAGCATTTTTGTCACTTCTATTTTGAAATTATTAGAAGTCAATTGTTTGGTCTGTTGTAGTAGGTTGTTCTATAATTTTAATCCGTTACAAATTTTTGTTTTGGATTGAGTTATGTAGTCATTTTGAGCCGTCCTAGTATAGTGTTGATGATTTTCGTGTATTTTGTGTAATTTAATGTCCTCGTCTTGTATTTCATCATTTGCTAGATTGTGGATGAGTTTTAGTGTTTAGATTTTCGTAATATTACAACTTTAAATTGCTGTGTTATTCGGAAAACCGTTTCAGTTGATGTCAGGTATTTCAAATTGTAGATCATTTTCAGTGTTTTATTTTGCTGTCTATACATATACTATAAATACTATATATACGCTCAAACATATTAAGACCATGGCAATTAATTAAGACAATCTAGTATGCAAGTGCTGTGAATGGATAAAAATATTCGTAATTGAAAGTAGAAATTTATTCTAAAGCTGTGACCTGATGATCTACAGGAGATTCCTGCACGTTTTGTTCCAGAACTGTGGTCGATACTGCAAGCAAATCACATATTCTACGATCACGATCTCTCGTTCAACACGTTCAAACTAATATTTTAGAAGTAGAGACACGAAGGTCTCGCTCCCTAAGGTATCAGTTCTACCTTCTGAATTACTCAAAGGTATGTACAGACTATTTTAAAATACATACAATTTTTTTTTGTGGTGGTGGTGCTGTTTAACAAAGGGTTATTTTATTTTTAAAAAATTAATAAATGTTAAAACTCATGTCAAGTAAGCATCAATAATGAATTTTATTTAAGAGTTTCATATTTTTTTAAATGTATCTTTTTTTTAATAGAAATGCGAACACGGAATACGTGTCACATCAATATTCTTACTATTTTCAAATTAAGCTAAATGCTTGTACTATGAAAATAGGACTTGAGAAGTATGTTTTTGAAAATGTACTGTAAATAGTGTATTATTATTTTCGGTTTATATATTTATTAAATAATAAGTACATATATATTTAATATTAATGTACTTATTATTTAATATACTACTTGTTTATTGAATATTATTAACATTGTACACTTATTAACATAAATGGTTTTATTTGCACAGTATTTTTTATTAATGTTTTTCACATAAAAACCCACATCAGCTGTGTTGGACAAATACTTTTAAATAATTGATTACATTTATAATATACAAGCACAGTAATGTATGTAAATTCGCTATGCCTAGAACCCAAATATGTAAATTCCAAGGGCGCGTACTCTGTATATTTAAAATTACTGTGAATACCTTCAATTAATATGAAATAATTCAAAATTTGCTATGTTTTCTGTTCAATTCTGTACCAATCATGATAAATTATTTATTTTATCATGATTGGTATTATTACATAAAAATTATAATAAAATAATTCTTCCCACGATTTGCTATATTTACGGTCATCTAGGAGGTAATTCTAACTTACATTTTTCATTCATATGTCAGTTCTAACTTAAATTTACATAATTTAATAATAAATAAAATAAAAAAATGATTATCAATGCCCGTATGTGTACTTTTTGCTACAAAAAGCTTCTGAATTTGTATGTATTCATCTGTTCTAGCCATCGTTATATACTTACGTGAAAAACTCGTGTAAGTAGTTAAACTTATGTTTAGAGTTTATCACTGTTAAACGTGCGTTGAATTTGCAGTAAAATATAATATCTTTAGTTATCTTCTGTCGTACACTAAATACTAATAAATGTAAAGAAGAAGCTGAAACTTGCTGCAACTCACGGTGCTTACGTGCAATTGAACAACTTATTAAATGTCAGAATGGAACCTCCTCCACATGACCCTTGAAGTGTCTGATATCCACTTACTTTAGAAAAATTACCACTGAAAACGACTAAACTTTTAATAGAAAGTGAACACTTCACCATTGCTGCGCGTCAGAAAGAGCTAATCTATCCTTACTTCAGAAAGAGCTAATCTATCCTTACGTCAGAAAGAGCTAATCTATCACTTACCTTAGAAAAATGACTTCACTGAAAAGACTAATCTTTTAATAGAAAATGAACACTTCACTATAGCTGCGCGCCAGAAATAGCTAATCTATCCTAAAAGACACAAAGCTTTTAGACAAAATAGTTATTCTAAGAAAGAAAGAAGTCATCGAGTATCCAAAAGGGGGTTAATTCAGTGCTCAATAGATTTATATGATGTTTGGGTACGTATATACATAAAGCTATTTATTTATAACCGTTTACTTAATCATTAGTTTTCGTAAATTCCGGTTCATCAAATATGAGTACATACTGAAATTCGATATCCAAATATATTGGATTAGGTATCCATCATTAAATACAAATTTGTTCCAATAGCAAAAACACTGTTTTCAATGTTGTATATAGACCCACGTTAATATCAGTTATTATTTTCAAATGGATTCTAATGGAGAATGGGAGAGAGTGATATCAAGCGTACAGACGGCCGAAATGTGAGAGCAATATCATAAGTATTAGTTTTATTAATGTTCCTACTTTTACATTCAGAAAGACATTAATTGAGATGACTTGAACGCGTCTTGCGAATGCCAAAGGAACGATGTATTTTTTGGTGACTCCGAAGGGAAGGTGGCCGGGAGGCTGGACCGCATAGGACTGCGTTGGAATAAACAACAATGACTTTATGAAAACATATTCACCCGGGAATGGATTCCAGGTAATGCACGGGGTTTTCGATGCATCGAGTTCCGAGACTGCTTATGTCGCGCCCCTGGACTTGAACTCGAAAAAAACAAAAATGCAATAGGAAATTGTTTAAGTTTTAAAAAATAAAAGCTTATGAATTTACAGGGGAGCGAATAATTAATTAACAAAAATTGTTCGCTTCCCTGTTGACCATAAAACCGACGTCAGTTGAAACAGAGAGTTTTTTCAATTGCTGCAAACTTTTAATTACGTACAAAATCCAGAAGATAGCCACATATAGATGTAAATTTGAATATTTTGGTATTTTTAATTTTTTTTTAAATAGAGATGCGAACACGTGTCGTTTTAAAACTAAGCTAAACGCTTGTGTCATGAAAAGAGGACTAACTTGTTTATCTGGAGTGAGGTTCGAACCCGCGTCCTTTGGATCACGAGGCGAGAGCTAACCGTAAGACCAACAAGCTACTCTCTTGTTGTACTACATTTAAATACTATTTAATTTAAAATATTTCATTTCAAAACTTTATTTTTGTTAATAAAATATATAAAAGATATGACTATATTGACTATAAATATTTACAATGTACACTCTACTTAGATTTTTAAAAAGTTTATTCTTTTATATAAAGAATTTATTATCTGAATTTTTAATTAGAAATAATATTTTTGTCAATACATGTTTTATTTATAATAACAATGTGAATTCTTTTATTACATTATTTTTTCAAAATCCCGGGAATAATCCAGAACTGCGAATCGAGTCCCGGGAATTAAAAAAGTCCGGGAATAGAGACACCCTAACATTGAGTCTTATTGGAACAACGCAAGATACCCGTAAAATATCTAGTAAAGAAGAGATGAAAAAATATAGCACTGATAAATTACCCGGCAGTTCTGGCCGATGAGAGATCTTACATGTATGTATCGAAACATTTTTCAAAACTAACCAAATTTCTAAGATCATGAAATCATACTTTTAAAAGAAGTACAAAAGATTTAGAAAGTTCAACACATCTTCCTTTAAAAGATACAAAAATAACAACACTAGTTCGTACTTGTACATCCCTACATGTCAGGCTCTATGGGTGTTCACAGCATCATTATCTGAACAAAACGCACAATCTACGGAGTCACTAATTCACCTTAATTGACCCGATTGTGTGCGGAAGTCACGTACAGTTCTCATTCCATCCACCACGTGGTTCCATTTCCTTTTTGATGCTCTATAATCGTTAATTCTTAAATTATCCGTAAATCATACAAGAATTTCTCACAGCAACCATTGTTGCCTCGTTCCATGATACAATGCGAAATGGATAAGCGATCTTGGATTTTCAATTGACGCGTGCGCTTTGTTTATAATTTATTACTCTGAAAAAATATCTATACTGTGCCACAATACACATTCCTTATTCACTGATATGACAAACATATCCTAGTTCACATCAGTGAATCATCAATTGTATATCAGAACTAATAGTGCATTCCTTAGGAGGTACTAATATGACATTAATACATTAAAATCGTTGCCAATGAATGTTTTGTAACTGTTTTGCACTGTCCGAATCCCTTGTAATATATCACTTTGTAACCAGTGATAAAACCCTCTAGAGTATTCTACAGCACTCTGGGATTATCTAAAACATTCGGGAGACGCCTGAAACAGCCTAAAATTGACGTGAACTTTCTCGCAAATACTAGATAGAGATGAATATAATGTTCTATAGGATTCGAAAAACCAACGCGTTGCGTATAAATAGCGGGTCCAAACTGCGGTGCGTCAATGTTTTTTTGACGTTTGACGTGCGATAGGCAAGCGAACCGACCGCAGTTGTACCAACGCGTGTGTGATACCAGCGATAACAAATTAATCGAAACGACAGATATTGAGCGAAGAACCTACTTACATGCGATAGTTTTCTCGATAGTAAAGTGTTCATTTACAAGTGATGAATTGCGAAATTGTGTGTTTTAAGAAATAATGTATGAATTAAATTGGTGTTCAGTGACTTTGTGAAATTATTAAAGGAAATAATGACTAATTAATAAATAGTTAGTTAATTTCCAGTGTTTTTATTTGTCTCCTAAAGCTACGTTCCGTGACATTATAAACATGTTGTGCTCTTTGCAAGATACAAAATACACATTCTAACATTATCTGTCATCCAAAGTATCATTTCTTGCCCACTGAAATCCACATATAAGACATATAAACCAAAAAAAATTCTTCATTCAAGTTTTAGAACAGATATGTTTTATATTTAAACAATTATTATGTACGGTCTCAAAAGCTTCAGAAGACACCTGGAAAACGCTGTATGGTAAATTTTCAGTTGACATAACCAACGGACAAATAATTAAAATACAGGTTGCCCCAGGAGAGGTGAAATTTTTGAAACGGTGTGAGTTTCATGTCTAGAATTCGAAAAGAGTGGCAGAGTCATAGGGATGCCTTTATTTAGCAGTGGATCGCTGAGTATGGTGATTCCATATGTATTCCTTGTTTACTAAAAATAAGATAAGAGACACAAGAAAATAAATTTAATTAAAATCCAATGCACGCACGTTCTAAACTATAAGTGAAAAACTGGATTAAAATTAATTAGATTAGTATTGTGTGGTATAAGTCACACGGAAATTGAGTTGACCCATTCAGTTAACTATCTGCTCTAGATCTTTTTTCATACATTGTAACCTAGTACACTTTCATTGGCCATAAACGATTGCGTGGATTTGCCACCTGTGGAGCAAGGTGTAATACCATCCACCTTAGGGAATCCCGGTTAGGGTAGTCGCCAGTCATTCATGACGTCACTAAGATTTGTTTTGCAATCCAAGAAAAATTGTAATACACAAAGAATGTATTGTTAGATAATATGGGCGAGTTGAGAGTGGATTCTGGTAGTGATTGTTATCTTAAGAGTGCGGAATTTCATTCATATTATTATATATTGATGTGGGTATACTAAAACACTGTTATATTTTAATTTTAACTGAAAATGTTAGGTTTTTTTTGCAAAAATACCTATCTAAAAAATGATCCCCTTGATTACTTTATTACTACGACGATGACTTAATTATAATTATGTTTGTTTCTTTATTTTATTTTAGAATTTAAACAGCTTTTTTAATGCAGTAACCTCATTATTATTTGAGCTATATAGAAGCGTTAGTGACGGACGTTGTTAAACTAAGTGTATTTTATTAAGAATGCATAACAATAAAAATTTTGAAATCATAGTAATTAAGAAAACGGAATGAGATCAGCTATTTAAAATTATTATTATTGAGTATAATACGATTAATAGAAGTAATCAAATTAAAATAAATGAATTTCAGAGGGGACGGAGATAGGTGGAGGAATTTAATTGCATAAAGGATGAAATTAAATTCTGTATTAAAATTGCGTTATTAATTTTAAAATTTCAAGATGTCTATACGTTAACGTTTGATTTGATTGCAAAATTTATTTTGGTGTTGAAAACATCAATTTCTCTGAAGTGTGTTGTGAAGTGCGAAAAAATGTATTCTGCTTGGGGTTGAAATTACAATGTGAAATTCTAAACAAGAGGATTATCTGAACACGAATGAATATTCATCTGAGCAGTCTAATTTTGATTTGGTGATTTTATGTAGAAAAAAAATTCTGAAGAAAACTCCACAACACAAGTTTGGATCAATTTTGTATTTTTTTGAGGCTAGCGATATTATCCCTATATTCCTATATTTGGATTCCAGATTCGGGAGGTATATTTGACGAGTAATCTCTGGTGGCGTTTGATAATAAAACATATCGATAAAAAATTGCATAATTCTTAGATAATGTCAATCTGTATGTCATATCAATGGACAAGAAAAAATAATTATTATTTTATATATTTATCTTGGTCTTGATATTCATTCATTAACTACTCTTCACAATCCTGGGTTATGTCTTAGACTCCACCTATCTATCTTGTTAGTTCTTACGACTTAGTAACGTTAGTTACGACTTCTTACCAACGTCCCGGCAATGCATTTCCATTGAACGACAATTTTTCAAAATCAATATTGTACTATGAAACAAATATTTTTTGGTTCTTTAAATTGTGGTCAGTTTTGACAAAGGCGGTTTCCGTAGTCTAGCAGGTATAAAACAGACCTCTAATCCCGGAAGTTCCATGTTCGATTCTCGGCGAAGTCACACAAGTGATTTTTTAAGTCTGGGTGTTTTTGTAAAGTGTTTCGCTACATTAATTGAGTTCCATGGTCTGTTCTAGCGATATAAAATTAATATGGAAGGCTTGGTTATACCAATTCTTCTCCAGACCTAGGCTTCACTTAAATTTTTTCTGGATACAATTTCATAATTCTCACGAATTGTCACCTTGAATATTCCAACTGAAACGCGTTGTTTAAATCGTTCAGATTCGCACTATAAGATTCTGCACGTAATACCCCACTCTCTCTCTCTCTTTGAATAATTTGCACGTGTTCGCCTTTCATGGTTTTGTCACGTCTGTCAAAACAACTTCAATTGTTCAGTGTATTCAGTACGATGCCACTGCTTATTTATAAGACCGAATATTTTAAATGCTTTTCGAATCCTCGAGAATGATCGACCGACCTCTGCACATCTCTAGTTTATTATTAAACGTATAGAGTCCTCCTAAGATCCTCGATTTCGCGTTGTTCTTATTGTTTTAGACTCTCGTGACAATATTTTTATTTCAAAACAAGACAAAGCTATCTTCTTCAAACTTGTTGATAAGTTCCGCCATTTTATACGAATTGGTTCACTTACGGTGATAAAAATTAAAGACAAGATAAACAATATTTTTGTATATAAACGACAAAATTCAAACCGATTTCAAATATTTCTTAATTCTATATGCCCAAAAATCTATAAGTGGGGTATAAAAGCAAAGGCAGCGATATCCAAAAAAATAATAAAATGTTTTGAATGCAGTCACCGAGGACTACAAATTTAGAATATACTGAATAATAGATTTTAAACCCTGGTCCTCCTAATAAGGGGGTTAGATGTTGGGCCAACAACTCAACCCTATAAAACAACCAAAGGTACGAAGGACTTTCTTGGAGGCAGCTAGGACCCACCAGGGGTTGTAATGCTGAGGATGGATGGATGAAATTATAGATTTTATGTATCTATCCCTTCCAAAATCATGATTCCTATAAATTATCAGGCTATATTTCCTATAAAATCTCGAATTCACTGCATTTTTAATTAATAACCCTCGATAACTGCATTCAATTTTTTTCTTTGATGTTGCTGCCTTGATTTTATACCCCACGTATATATATTTCTGTATTAAATCAAACAAATACGAACTATTTTCCTGCTAGGAGTTTTATATTATTATGTCCAGTTTAATATTATAACGTTGGAATTGGGCACTATCCGAATTTATTGTAATATGTCACTTTAGAAAAACTATGAAACTCTATAGAACACTCTAAAATACTTTATAACGGCCTGTAACATTCGGGTACATCTATAAACATCTGGAAGAAATGTAAACGTTCTCGTAAACACTAAAAATGTATAGAATAATCTAGGAGATTCAAAAAACCAACGTGTTTTGCATAAAAATGTAGAATCGCCGCAGCAGCGCGTCAGTCCCTTTGTCAATTTATGAAAATATTAATCATTTATTAATAAATCGCTAATTGATTTCCATTGTATTTATTTGTCTCCCAATGCCGCGTGATAATTATAAATTATTTCGGTCAAATCGTGAAACACAGTGACGTATAAAATAATATTTCTAACTCATGCACAGTCACGATGATCGCACATACGAGAAACTGATGTCTACAGATACCTGCCTATTATAATATTCATAAATAACGCACCGTAAAGGTTTTGATACAAAAAATAACACGGTTATTTAACATGATTGTGCATTGATCATTTTTAAATATATATTTCAACTTGTACGCGTCACGGGCAATGCGACTGCCCGGTGTCTCGCTCTAGCGGCGTTTTGACTTATTATTCACGGATCGTAATCAAAATTTTTACAAAATAAAAACACGTTTTAGGTGTGTTGCCACTAAAAACTCATGGGCGTTGTGAATATTTTAAGATTAGAATAAATCTAACTGTCGATGCAAAAATTAAAATTCTTAAGAACAATTAGTTTACATGAAAATCTATGAATGTTTTCGGTTATTAAAAAAGTAAATCAAAAATATTAATACATACTTTTAAACGCTTTCTTTGCGCACATTCGTATTTGATTTTTTAACATCATCCATATAGTATGCAAATATTAAACACGTTGTATAAAAGTAAGAGAATTGGAATCTATGACCAGAGAATTGCAAGAAACATCGAAAGCAACAGGTTTGGAAAAAAAAAATTTTAACCACATCCAAATACAAATTCGTAATAAACAATTGGAAAATAGAAACAGTTGACAAATATGTCTACCTTGGTCATAAGATAAAGCTGGGTAAAGAAAACCAAACAGCAGAACGACCAGGAAGGTCTGGTCTGGGCAGCATTTGGTAGACTGAAACACTTGTTTGAAAATAAAGAAATCCCAGTATGCCTGAAAAGAAAAATGTCCGATACATGTATCCTACCGATGTTGACATACGGCCTAGAAACAGCAACACTAACAGAAAAAGCATACACAAATTGAAATGTTCATAGCGGGCCATGGAAAGGCAGATGCTCGGCGTGAGCCTTCGAGATAAAATCAGAAATGAAGAAATAAGACGTCGAACAAAGTTATGGACCGTATTGCGAAACTAAAATGGCTGTGGGCTGGACATATGGCTCGACAGGAGGATACTAGATGGGCACCCAGAATCCTGCAGTGGAGGCCCTGGACGAAAAATAGAAGCGACGGAAGACCTCCCAAAAGGTGGTCTGACGACATTGTCCAGCAAGTAGGAAGGACATGGATGCGAAGGGGGAGAAAGAGAGATGAGTGGAAGAAAATGGATGAGGCCTACATCCAGCAGTGGAGGGAAAAAGGCTAAGGAAGAAGATAAAAGTTTAAAGCAAATCTTCGAACGGCATGTTCTTCAGCTGTTTCTGCGACTTTTGCTTGCGAATGGCGTGATTATTAATTTTAATCAAAATAATAACTAAATTATGTGGAAAATTATTTATTAATGCATAGTTACCCACTTTACGTAAATGATGCACGTTTCAGAGCTCTAGATAGTCAGAAAGTTGGTGAAAAATTAAATACAAGATTCCACCATAACAAAAAACAGACAAAGAGAGTAAAATATAAGCATGTAAAAGGTGCCCCAGTGGGCAATGAAAATGTCGAAGATGAAAAAATCTTTTTGGATTTTGGAACGATGATATTTAAAAAATGGACCGAACCACTGACATTTATCATCTAGTATCGATTACATCACATAACGAATAAACACTTCTCCTTTAGCACAGACATTAGAATTTATTTTTTATAGCTGACACCTTATATTTATTTGTGAGGAATCGCAATTATAATAATTTCGTTGTCTGTCTGTCTGTTTGTTCCCGTTACTACGTGTCACGTCCTTAATTCTTTATAGTATTTTTTTTCAATTTTTTTTTACAAAACTTTTTTCTCCAAAAAAGTTTTTTTCGAAATTTTATTTTTTTATTTTTCTTTATTTAATTTATGGTACAAATACAGTTCTTATATATAACTTATCAGATTAAACATGTTTTTTAAATACTTGGTAGTCATGTAGACCTCATCAGTGAAGAGAAGCTCTTGAGTTTATTATTACGATATTTTCTGAACGGAATATTTTTTACGATTTTCTTTTATTAAATAAATTAATACTTAATCCTTTAATAATAATAAATTTTTTATGTTTATAAAGAAAGAAAAAATTGACGACAAAATTTTTACATGATAAAAAATGATAAATTTTTTAAAGTAAAACAAATATAAAAAAATAGACGTAAAAAAGAAATAAAATAAATAATTTAAACGTAAAAATTAAATAAAAATAAAAAGAACTCTTTAAAAAAATTACGTAAAGTAAAATGAAAAAAAAGGTCGTTAAAATTTCATTTAAAAATATGAAAAAAATAAGAATACTAAAAATACTATTCAGAAGTTACGGACGTTACACGAAGTTACGGGGACAGACAGACGGACGGACAGACAGACACTGACATAATTATAAGTGGGATAATATGTGAGGTATAAAAGCAGTGGCAGCAATATCCAAAACATTAAGAAAATGTTTTTAATGCATTCACCGAGAATTACTTATTTAAAATGTACAGAATTCTAGATTTTATGTATCCTATCCCTTCATAAATGATGTTTCCTGTAAATTTATATGCTATGTTTTCTATGAAATCCCGAATTCAGTACATTATAAATTACACAGTACATTATAAATTAGTAATTCTCAATGATTGTATTAATTTTTTTTTATATTACATAAGAATAAATATATTAGTTTGAAATTTAAAATCTAGGCTTCGACAATTAAAAACTTCTTATTTACCTACTCACTATACACGTTCTACAGCTTTTAAGGCATATTTTACAACTTATATTAATCAACTATAGCACCATAAAACGCATGTTAGAAAGTTGTATCAATTGACATAAATGTTTATTTTTTTATAAATATCTATTGTCCCGTGCGACCCGCTGGAAATGGAGATTTTTAATTCCATGTATGACTGTTGGTTGCTGTTGACCTCGAGAATCTTCACGTGGAGTCATGAGCACGCTGGTTCACATCCCAGGCCGGCCATTGTTGGCTCCAATGGCTGTTTCTAGTACACCCATACAAGTCAATGATTGCAGTGTTCGTTTCGCACCTTCAGGGCGACAATGCCACTACTCGAAAAAATATTTTACACACAAAATTCTATAAAAAAACTATCCCATAAAAAACAAGTTTTTATTATACTCCCTTTCTCATTTACTAGTGGAAACAGGTTTGGCGCTTAACGACGCGTTGCGCTCGAGTCTGGCGACGCTACGAAAGCGGGTAATAAAAAATTTCGAAAAATCCAAAATTATACTATATGATTAATTTTTTAAACTAAAATTTGTTAGATCATTTTTATTGTCACCACGAGTTTGTCGGCAAAGTTTCAGCTTGATTGAATCACTGGAACAGGGTTAAAAATCGATCTAAAGTTTTTTCGACAGAGAAGCAAGCAAGCAAACGCTACGAGTTAAAAGAAAGAGAGTTAAAATAATACGTTTGGGATTCACGATCTTTCTGCTATTTAATTTTTTTAACTTGAGTTTAATTTTTTGTGCACACTTTCAAAAAATACAAATATTTTGAAATAATGAAAATAGATGATGAGGTTTTTGAAAATTACAATTTGTTTCAACAATTTATTAATGCTTTTGAAAATATGTTTACATTACATTTTTTTTCTTTAAAAATATTTATAAATTTCCACTTTATTTAAAGTTACTTATCCTTCATTAAATATTCATAATGAGGGTTTTGCAAACCCTCATAAAAAATATTATCTTCCAAGTCGGTCTTCGTATGAAGAACCAAACCTCCAAGAGAACGCATCTTTGATTATGGACTTATAGTTATACCTGGAATTATTTTACATCGATAATAAGATGTCTCGTGGGAAGAATAAATATGCCGTTAGGCAAGCTTTTTAGGACGAAGCTAAGACAAAAGGAATCCTGTATGAATTATGTATCATCCTCATCAATCTAGCAATCATTTTTTATCTAATTTCGCCCTAATATACGCACGCAAGTTCATCGTTTAGTAAAATGTTCACGCGCTTTCCAATGCCCCTGTGGGAAAGTTCTTCTGCATTGTCTACATAGAAAAACCTAATTCAGTTCCAGATATTTTAATCAAACTTTGCAATATTTAATAAACATTTTTCGAATCAACTTATATCTCATATTATGCTTTCCCACATAGATTAATTTTCTCTTTTGCCAAATCATCAGAAAATTACTACTATTTTGATGCAAAAAAATCATTATTTATAATAAAATAAAAATTCTCTTGAGCTGAGTTGAACTCATAGAACTTACATAACTTGATTTACTTATGTAATTACATTTACAATTTTATTTATGTTTCTTAAACAAACAAATTTTTTAAAACAATATTTTTATATGAGAGTATATTCTAAGAACATTAGAGGGATGATTATTTAAGAATAAATTATAGAAGTCTCACAGAGTTGAAGCTATTTATATATGAGAAAAGTGGATGGAAGACTCTTATACGATGGCTCAGGGCTTACAGGTCACACGATAAGAACATCCACACATTATCAAATTTTTGAAAGTTCTATATATGTTTCGAATCAAGAACATTTCATATATTGCAATAGTTTTTTTACTCATTAACAAGTTAGTATAAATAGATTTCGTAACTGGTAATGATATTTCTATGTTTCATTTTTCAAAGTGGAGTTTTTTAACAATTCCACATTAACGTATATATGTGATATTCTTTCAAATTATTACATATCTACTAGAGTACGCCTGAGAATCAGTATCTTCAATTTTTAACTCCTATCATGATAATGTGTGCATGTTCTTACGATGGAATTGGTGAACGTTGCATTGAGTAGAGTAGAGGCTATAAGCCCTGAGCCATCGTAAAAGAGACTTCCATCCATTTTTCTCATATATAAATAGCTTTTTTCTGTGAGACTTTTTATCCTTAATTAACCAAATTATTATTTATACAACTTGTATTCTGCATTTTAATGCAAATTTTTGGAACTGGAAATAAATTTCTTTTTTTTTTAAATTACGTCTTGCTACCAGCTTGCACCAACACGGCGTGGCTCTTAGGTTTCAATTACATCTACATAAGTGCACAGGTGACATGTGATAGTTAATATATTATTAAACAATTAGAAAAGAAGAACACGCTATGCCAACTTCATGTAAACAATGAAAGGAGATTGACAGCGGAAAGAAATCACTAATTGGATGCAATGTCAGTTGGACTGTATGATGAGCTATTTGTATGCATTTTGATGCATTAATAAATTTTAGCATATGTAGTTATAAGAGATTCATCATTATATTTTTGTGTGAGACATTTAAGAACACTGATTAGTTAATTATTATTTTTTATTAATGATGCGATAATTTCTACATTACCTTCATAATTGTTTGTTTATCAATTACCCAGAGCATCGCATTTTTTTTGTATTGGTTGGTAATTTTTTCTGTGTATAGTTTTCTGGGATATTCTGCCGTGTATATGTGACCTCTCTGGCCAACGTTTCGGATTCCATTGCAGGGTCCATCATCAGGGCTGATGTGTGATGATGGACCCTGCATTGGGATCCAAAACCTTGGCCAGAGAGGTCACATATACACTGCAGAATATCCCAGAAAACTATACACAGAAGATTCTGAACGGCCGAGAAAACCTTAGGACATTTTTGGTTGGTAATTTAAAATTACATTACTCAGCACTTCACAAACAACATTAACGCGTCGTCAGAATTATGTTATTACCCACCAATTTATCCTAAACTGTGCGCGTGTGCACACGCACAAGGTTTGCTAACTAGCGCATATAAAAAAATATAGCACACATCAGCACAGTTTCCGGTCGCGCTAAGGATTATTACATATACGAAACATGTAAAATTTAGATATATTCAACTTCTAAATCTTTGATAGACGTGGTATTCTATCATGGTTGGATATGGTGAACGTCACATTGTGTAAAGTGATTACTTAAGCCAGCCGTACGATAGGTCGCAAGCCCTATGAACACTCAAAGACTTCCATACCTACTTTCCCATAAAAAAAATTTCATCCCTGTGAGACATCTACAGGGTTAATTGTAAAACATTAATAACCTCGCAGGACTTTATTCCTGCCTTGATTATAAGTCGAAAATAGTTAAGGAGATATGCAACATCAAAGTTTGCATTTTTTTCATTATTTCTGACATATTTTTTATAAAACGTTGGACTATCATTACAGTAACTTATATCGATTACAAAAAATTCATTCGTTTCAATACAAGTTAAATAAAATGATAAAAACCCTGAAAAAATTTCAATTGGAGTGTTTTCCAATTGGAATTTGAAGGTTTTTATTTTTTTATTTGACTTGTATTAAAGGGAATGAATTTTTCATATTCGATATGAGTTTCTGTAATGATAGTCCAACATTGTACAAAAAAAAGTCGGAAATATTGGAAAAAAAATGCAAACTTTGATGTCGCATATCTCCTTAACTATTGATAGTAGTAGATATTGATGTCATAATAGCTTGAACATTTTCGACTCATAATCAAGGCAGGAATATAGTCCTGCGAGGTTATTAATGTTTTTCAAATAATATATATTGAAAATATTTCATTTTACGTGGAACAGAAGAATGTTGCTATCATTCGAGATCCTCATCCATACATTATCACGCACGCTAGCCAATTTTTTAAATTTCTGGTACTTGAACAGGTTCAAAATCGTGACGCTAAGCGCCTCACGAGAGACTAGGTAATATATTTAGGTTAGGTCAAGATGAATTTCTTCTCAGGTTAGATGGTGAATAATTAACATTTATAAAATAAATTTTTGGCATAAAAACAATACCGTGGAACGAGATGTGTTGAATGTTTGAAGAATATATTATCATTTAAAATGCTCAATGTACCGTGAAAAAAAAATGTTTGAATATTAAATAAATACATTAAGCTCTTGATCGGACCGTCTCTCTACACTGCCAGAGAAAATAAAATGATCACGACTCCGTGTGGTTTCGGCAATTATTTGTAATTCGTCATACCTTACCTACTCGCTTCACATTTTAAGGTCTTAATAAAAATTTAAGCATTTTATATACATGATCAAAATAGAAAGTATTGGAGATCTGTCACTAGTAATTATTTATTAAATAAATTTGTTTTCTCCCTGGTGTCAAAAATTATCTGTTTGTGCGTACACTCGCCTTGCTCGTTACTTGGTGGATGAATTTATGTCCATGGCTCAGTTGCATTTCTGAAGTATGCGTTGGCGTCGTAATTTGAGATTTTTCAATGTGTAAATAGCCTGTCTTTTATTGGGCCCAATTATTGATTTGATAATTACTTTAATAAAGTCATTAAATGTAAGCACTATTCTTTAATTCACACTATTTCGCAATTGATCACTCATCTATGAAACACTTGATTATCGCTTGCTAGAATATTCTGTTTAATTCTCGCACATTAGTACTTAGCCCAAAATCTGTTGCTTTGATTAATCTAGTCTTTGGTAATACTGCGGTCGCTATGGCCTTATCGCTGGTTAAGTCGCGTCAGTTTAACTTCAAAACAATCATTAACCCTCCGCAGCACTGGCTCTACCTTTCATAGAAAACAAGTTAATTTTTCGAATCTTTGAGACTGTTGTATACATTACTAACATTGCGAGATGTCCCCGTAGCTTCCAGATCATTTCAGACATTTCCCAAGTGTTGTAAGGCATTCCAGAATTTTGTAGAATATTCTAGAGTAACTGCAGTACAAATCACTACAGTTATTGATATCGAGTTTCGAATTAATCTTTGTCTTGCCTCCTCTCTGCTTACTCTTATAGAAATAGACATTATAAATATTTGTTTCACATTTTTTGTAGTCTTTTCATGTCTTGTTAAGTATGTATAGAAGTATATATAAAACTGTTGGCCGTATCCATGCGTTGTTTGATTTCTGGTTCGCAGCTAATGCCATCAGTAATAAATTGTAGATTCTAGATAATTAAACTCCCTGACAATTTCCAAGTTCTGGGACGAGCATAAGCTATATTTTTCTTTGTTTAACTCAAGATATAATTTTCTACTTTCTTCTTCAATGTGATGAAATAGTGAAGGCATTTCAGCATCTATAATTATATACTTTACTTTTAAAGTAGTGTCGTCCGTGTGCCCGAGATTAAAAATCTTTCTACCTCCAGTTTTCCTACTATTTAGTGCTTTTATCTCGATGTATTCCCTACACAATTAAAAAGATCTTGATACAAAAAAATACACGTTGCTAGGCTTTTAAAAAAATAAAAATTTAATAGTAGATAATTGAAATTATCGGTGGTGTTGTTATCCGCATAGGAATTACATATATGCACAGGTTATACTGAGGCTTATGCATTTCCATTTCATGCGGTGCATAAATGCATAATAGATAACATGACTGGCAAATGGGACTATGGTTTTCTCTAGTTAAGGTTTAAGTTATCACGCGTTAAGTATTTTCTCTCTAGTTGCTTCGCGCAAACCCAACCTATTTTTGGATTACTTCTTCAGCGTAGTACTTTAAACGTCTGCTGATTATCTTCAAAAGTGTTTTTCTTGCATGGGATGTGGGAACAATGATTCTATGGTTTTCGCGTAATGGATCTCTTGTTGTATGCTTCATAAAATTTACAGCCATCATTGCAGATGCTCATCATTCACGGATCAGCGTCGATGTCACCAAATACATAATCTAGTTGCAGCAAATAAATGTATTGAACTGGACACTTATTTTTGGTTATACCGGCGCTACACTGAGCGATACTCTTTGACGTCATGTCAAATCCGCAACCGAATTTAGCAGTCACAACAAACACAGGTGCGTACACAGTGGAGATCCGTCGAATGTGGCGCGTTGGATTTAAAACATGAGACGCGACTTTACGTTGACGTAAGTTCCGCGGGCGGAGAACCGAACAGACGCCGAAGCGAGCGTTCCGCCAGCGGATCGACTCAGTGTGTTCCGCGTCGTCAAAAACGTGACGGAAGATACGTTTAGTGTGGAGCCGGCCTAATGTAGAATAAATTAAACAGAAAACAAAAAACAGCAGAAAAAAAAAACAGAGTTTTATTTCAATATATTGTGATTGTGATTGTGAAATTCTACATTTTTTTAATTGCATTACAGATTGCTCCATATATAATTCAAGTTATACCTTGGATTGAGTACTTATATGGAGGCGATTCATTGCTTGATGCTTTCAATGCTATCATTAAATGCATTACATTAAATTGGATCCAATTTTTGTTAAATTGGAAATAATATTTCCTGGCGTATCCTAGTGTAATGCAAGTAATTCGGATGAATTTCATTACACGATAAAGTATATTGCTCTCAAAATACCTTAAAATCAATTATAGATTTTCTCATTAGCGACATCTGTGGGGATTTAGGGGAATGAAAATGGCTTTGTACAGGCCGCATGGAAAGGCGGTTACAACTCATATGTGAAAGCTTTCCACGCAATTTGAACATATATATGACTTCCAAAAAATGAATAAGCATGGTACATTCTATCCTATATTCTATTCTAGCCTATAATGGCGAATGTTACATTGTGTAAAGTGATCACTTAAGCCAACCATAAGATAGGTCATAAGTCCTATGTACACCCAAATGACTTCCATACCTACTTTCCCATAAGAAATACAGTTTCGTCTCTGTGAGATATCTATAATATACGTTAATTGATTAATAATGTCTCTGTGACATAAATCCAGCACTGTTCTGAAAGATTTGAACAAACTCAAAATATTCTGCATCGACGTGATCGCTCAGTTCATTTAGGAGTAGCACACTGCGCGTTATGGTGTGTTTATTCATTACATCCGTTCTGCATTTTGGGACATGAAATAGCGCGTGACCTCGATTTCGCTAATAATTGTTTGGTACAAACAGGGCGTAATTCTCTAGCAGGCTCGGAGCATCAATTCTATTTCAAATAATTTTAACCCCCAACATGACTAGGCCCTCCTGTCTGCGCGACTCGAGGCTGCGGTAGTTATATTCCCTCAGCAGTGCTTCATGGTTCATCAATGTTGGATATTTTCCTGTTCTGAGCATGTTTAAGCAGCACAATAATTTCTTTTGAATCTGCTCAATCATGTCAATGGTCATCCCTTGGTGTGGACTCCAAACTGCCATTCGTGACGTGAAAGAGAAAGATGGAAAAAATATGTTTAATCTGAAATGATAGAACTTAAAACTTTTGCAAATGCTAGAACGTGGTGATTTCAGTTTTATATCTTCTGAGCTTTTCTAACATGATTTAACTCTTGGTGACATTACGATTATATCATGCGAGCAATCTACTGTACACACTAATAGCTTTCCTTCCACCTCTTGACACCAAGCATCCTAGATATTTATATAAATTCCTACGCTCGCTCGGCTAATTAATAATTGACTTTATAACATTAATTCAAAGTTGACTCACCACCGGTATTCTACGTTATAAATTATTCTGCATTATGTCTATTGATTCTGTACGCGATTTGCCGTTAGCGTGATAAATGAATGTAGACATTTTTCTTCGCTAAAAATTCGCCTCACTGACCGCAATACCAAAGTGATCACTTAATTTGTTCAACATTTTGAGGATTTTTCTATGTTTCTAATTTTTTTACAATAATTTCTCAATGCCAAAGTGTGAATGGTAAATAAAATGATTTCAGAATTTTACCAGTTTTATTTCGTTATAGCTACTTGTGTTCATTGATGCGCATATCAACTATATAGAGCACAATAGTGACATGTCAGTTTTTTGACTTAAATGAGTTATTATGAGAATGCAACTTTGTTAGTTTTTAAATATTATTTCAAAGCATACAGAAGTTTAAATCTAAAAGATAATAAAAAATTCTAGTAGAGCAAAATACGAATGTTTAATAATAATTTTACAATAAAAATAACAAAAAAATAAATTGAATATAAAATTAAACCCAATAAAATATACATAAAAAAGTAATTAGGTAAGTTAGTGTCATTTTTAGATTGGAAAAAAATATAAATTATTCCAAGTACCTACGATATATGTACATAAATTGATAGTTCAATTTATTTTTTATGAGACGTGCTATCTCTTTACAAAAGAAAACTTCTCGTGTTTGTAGACTGACATTGTAAATACAGTAAAAATAATAAAAAATAGTTCAAATAATATTATCAGGGTGTAAAAAATAATAAGTAATGTAATAATAAGTAGATTCCCACCTAAATTATGAGTCAAAAATGTTCAGGTGACAATATCCTAATATCAATATTTATGAACTTCAAATTTTGTACTTTAAAATTTCAATTTTTTTCTCCATATTTCTGATTTATCTTCTATCATTAAAGTAACTTAAAATATTCAAAATTCATTAGCTTTAATACAATTCAAATAAAATTATTAAAAACAGAAATTTGACCAGAAAAAATGTATACTTTGAAGTCGCTTATCTACCTGACTAATAATATTAGGACATTATTGTTTGCCTACAAAGAAGTGATGGTATTTTAATCGGTAATACACTAACCGTTATTTGAAATTTGTATTAGTACTAGACAACAAGTATACCTTTGTTATCAATCAATTGATACAATCAGGTACAAATCCCAAATAACCGCACCTAAAATAACCGGTTAAACTAACAGTTTAACCATCTCTACTGCAAAGCAATATAAACTAGCTTTGTTACACCCTGTGCATATCAATTAGAGATATAATAAATATATTCGTATAAACACTACAAAATTTAAAAAAGCTTCCCTAAAAATTTTAGTTCACTATCGTGCATTCACATTAACTTTGTTATTAATAAGCCAACGGAGTTTTAAAGTTAAAAATAATAAAAAATACAAATATAACAATACACTTTCACAGGAAAAATATGTTGTTATTCACATAACAATATTTTTTTGTAATTAATTCCACCAACAAATCGATTCAATCAATTCATCTTAACGAATAATATTATTTGTTTAGTGTTACGCAGATCCTCTTCATTATCTCTGGTCAACCCAACCATTTGAGGTCATCAGCTTGGACTCCTTTCCCGCTATACCCGGTCTCAACAATTGCCGTTGGTGAAGCTGACTTGGGATAATTTCTCCTGCATCTAATGGTCCAGTAACATGGATGGATTTTAAAAAATATATACCTTACTCTTACCCCTGCTCAAAATCTTAATCAAACATAATGATTTCGTTATCTGTCCATCTGTTTTTTTGTCTGTCTATCCGTCCGTCCATCTGTCTGTCGGTAACTTCACGTATCGTTCGTAATTTCGTTCAAATTCACGGCCAAAAAAAACACATTAAACGGCCGGAGAACCCCGCACCAGCAAACTCGAACCGGACTCCTTACGTATGTTGCTACCGCCACTTGTCCATAGACCGCCAAAAAGATACTTTTAATATATACTAGGACGCGAAGCATTGTTCCGTCAATTTGGATGGGTTACAGCTGATTAATAATAAATATCACCTTGAGGCATTAAATTCAATTTTTTTTAAAATGCGTAACCCTGAATTCGATTTATTATCATTGTTTACGGAATAAAAAATTGATTATATTTTTGATATTTACATTGCTTGATATTTTTCATCAAAAAATTATTTGAAAATTTCAAAATGGCATGACATGCGCCGCTGGTGGATATAATCGTATCTCCATAGTAGCTTATCGAAAAAATTATATATTTTTTGTGCAAATGAAATCAGTTTGAAAATAATCTTCTTTATTTCCCAAAAAAAATCGAATTAAAAAATTAGTCATGGCCAACGTTATTAGTAATGTGTGTGCAAAATTTGAACAAAATTCGCTTAATATTTTTTGAGATACCATCCCCAAAAGTCTGAAAAGGCGTATTACGAAAAAAATGTATAAAATCATTGGAATTCGTTTACAAATTCACCCACAAATGTAGCTTAAAATTGCCAAAATTCCAATTTTTAAATAAGTGATGACTCAAATTATTCATAAAATTTCAAGTTATCATTGCCAAGATGGTGTGACCCCTTAATTGATGGTAATGTGGTTAGGATTCTCGCCTCTTGATCCAAAGGTCGCGGGTTCGAACCTCTTTCCAGACCAGCAAGTCACTCCTATTGTCATAGCACAAGTGCTTAGCTTAGTTTGAAAATAGTAAAAATATTGATGTGACACGTATTCCGTGTTCGTATCTGTATTAAAAAAAATTAAAGCGCATAATTAATAATAATCATTTTTAAATGAACCAAAATAAGTATAGTACTTAAGGTCTCTTTGCAAAAACTACTTTTACAATAATGTAGTGTTAAAAATCTATTGAAAATTGCGAAGTTTAAACCGAACATTTTTTTAAATAGAGATGCGAACTCAGAATACGTATCACTTCAATATTCTTACTATTTTCAAACTAAGCTAAACGCTTATGCTATGAAAATAGGACTAACTTGCTGGTCTGGAGTAAGGTTTGAATCCGCGACCTACGGATCACAAGGCGAGAATCCTAACCACAAGATCAACAAGCTACTCTAAAACTAAAACTACTGCTTAAAAATAAAAGTTAACACGATATATTATATTATAGATGTCTATGAAATAATATTTTTTATGGAAGAATCCAGTACTGTGTTCTTTGAAAAATTTGAAATAGGTATTTCAAAATATTCTAAAAAGTGAACACATTTATCATACTTTCAACTATTTAGATGTAACCGTTCCCTTTGATTTCTGACCCCCTTTTTTGTAATATTTCTGTTTGTTACTACGCTGCAATTAAAATATAGATGATGATAATTTAGCCAACCCATATTTAGCTAACTAAATTTAAGGAAAGCGTAAAACTATATATTTTTTTTTTTCAATGTGCTTTCCACTTTAATATTGTAATGATAATGTCCACGCTTTTAAACGCACATACTAATTTCTCTTTTAGAAAGAGTACGATATTGGTCTATCATTAATATCATACAATTTATAAAATGCTATATCATAATTGAATTGAAGTATATTATTTATTTATTTATTTATTTATTCATTCATTTACGCCTAAATAGGCTTTTACATATGTAGGTATATAACAGTTATTTGCAAAAATAATATAAACAGAGAGAAAAACAAAAAAAAGAAAGTGTATATAATTTACATTATGGCGGAATGAAGCGCTCTCAGTATCGCGCCCCTATACTGTGACAGGCCAGAACCAAACACGTCCGCTATGTTTGTATAATTGTTACCTAACCTGTGTATTCTAGGTACTAGCGAGTTGTAGTGAGCATTTGTTCTAGTATTGTCACAGTAAAAAGGCGTCGGCACTCGAGTAGTTCGACTGGGTACATGGAACATTATTAAGGACAAAATTTCAGGGCTGTGGTAATGCGAGTTTACAATTTTATATAATAAAATCAGATCGGATAAAACTCTCCTGTCCGATAGTGGCAATAAACTGGTAAAATATAATAAGTTTGTAAAGTTAAGATTTTCTATTGGGATATGGCTATATTATGATATATTATGATATATAGGTATTGTATATATTATGCCGCGTACAAGCGGAAACGCGTAGAGAAATGTCGAATGAGTGGGAACTTTAGGGAATAAAGTGAATGACGCTATGAATAAAATAATTTCTAATGACAACCAAGGCAATCATTTTATCTTTGACATTTGTATTGATATTTTTATATTATTACTCCCTTTATATTAACTTGTGGTGTCTGCTTACTTGACGAAAAAAGGATCGATTTTTAACCCTTTTCCCGTGATCCAATCGAGCTGAAACTTTGCAAGTAGACTCGTGGCGACGATCAAGAAGATCTATCAAATTTTCGTTAAAAAAAACTAATAATTATAGTATAATTTTGGATTTTTCAAATTTTTAATGGTTTTTAATGGTAGACACGAAACCCGAAAATGAGAAAGGGAGTATTGTAAAAACTTGGTTTTTATGGGTTAGTTTTTACTCCCTCTCTTTTAACTCGTGGCGTCTGAGGTTTGTTGTCTGCCGGAAAAACTTTGGATCGATTTTTAACCCTTTTCCCGAGATCTAATCAAGCAGAAACTTTGCAGGCAGACTCGTGGGTGACGATTAAAATGAAATTAGAATCAACACAAATGAGTAATAAGCCCGACGCGTGCAGTAGACACGAAACTTGATTCAATGAGAAATGGAGTATAAATAAATACTTGGTTTTTATGGGTTTGTTTTTTTATTACATTTAGTTTTGAGTTTAGACGAATAGAGTCAATAAAATAAGCAAATGTTTTTCTATTGAATTTTCAGCTTCAAAATCCTGCAATTATTGTGTCCGATGATTTTTCACGGGTGTATAACTATAGGTCGACGACAGTCAAAAGACCATTCCCTAGCCTTGTCCGGTAAGAAGAAAGCGGGGGAAAGTTGCCTGATAAGCCCGTATTACAAGCTTCAATATGATATTCCAAACAAATACATCTTTTTTAGTTTAAAAAAGGTTACTTACTAGAAAAACTTATTTTATGTTCATTTTTTGCATCGTAACAACACACATATTTTTGCGCACATTCTTTTGAATGCGGTCTAGCGATCGTAATATCTATCTACAGCACAGATCTTAACCAGTCAAATTTTAAAATAAAATATGAAATAGCTTTCGTGTTTGAGCATTGTTTCTCCTGGTCGCTTACAGCTTCCCTGGCTAGTTTGACTCCATTCCTTTCGTTGTTCGTGGCAACGTGTACCGAGACTAGGGCCGTGTATCGAAGTAGGTCGGTCCGTCTTTCTAGTGACCTCTCGCTCTGCGACCTTCCAAGATCACGATGACACACACCTTCTCCGGGCCCTTTTCAATACCTT
>JADDOH010006656.1:0-21835 GCA_016648135.1 Agrypnia vestita | reverse complement strand
CCGTGTGACATCGTGGCTAAGTAATCCGAGGACAGAGACAGCTTCTCTTATCTTGACGTGTATTGTGTGAGTATCGCGTGGTATGTGTGAGATGAATCAGTAGAGGCAGGATGCGTCGATACAGAGCGCAAATGATACTCACGGTTAACTTTGATATTTATTGGTACAATGTACAGTTGCTAGGGCGACAGAGTGGTTGTACCTATGGACAGCCGGGGTCGAGTTAACTGCACCAAGCCCTGATTGATGTTAACCTGATAATTCTAGATTCTATTCTAGAAGAGATTCCGGCTCGGTGCGTGCGGTTAGAGTTGCGACGGTTCTGGACCGCCACATTAGTATTTTTATGGAATAGGGATTATGAATCCTAGCATGCATACATGCAGAGGGTGCCAAAAAATACATACACACTTTAACTGTTTTGTCTCTGGATTTTTTGGGAGATGAATCGAATTAGTGATTCGTAGAATAATATGCAGCATGAAGTTATCACAGAATATTTTTAACTCACATATCTGCTAATTTCATTACGTGACAGGAAGAATCCCTAAGCAAAATAGCAGGGGTGCGGTCATCGTTCGAGGAGCTCATTTCAAAATTGCGCCTTAATTTGAATATTCTTGAAGTACAACAATAAAGTGTGTCTGACAATGTAAATATTTGTTTTAAGTTTGAAAGCTTAGGTAACGTGTATGATGGAAGATCCGGACGGTCTCCACGCCAAGCAACGTGAGTCTCTTCCACGCTCTTCTGGCGCAACATTGCTGGACTGTTATCTATGAGGAAACTCTAATTGGCACACTAGGGGACATATTTTATAGTAAGGGAGACCAGATATGCTGGCCTTTCGAAACAAAATAAATTTGAATAAGCAAGAGAATTGAATAAGGACCGCGACTTAAATACATCTCTTGATATCTTTACCAATAAAAAATATCACAACTTGAAAACAAGTTGAAATGTGTAAACATTTTTCTTGCTACCTCTGTATATACAGCATTAAGGTATATTACTTCAAAACAATTAAACGAGTTTCAATTATATCAAAAATCATTTATATAATATAACATTTTATGTCATAGATAATTTATTAATTCAGAAAAGTTTTGGGTCTACTTTAGGGATTTCTCTATTTTTCTATTTCCTCGCAGCCCATTTTTTATGACCCTTCATATCCCTTCTCCGTTACAAAATAATTCACCTTTTTGCGTTGTCTTGTAAAGGTTGATATATTTTATAAAGTGTGTATGCGGCATGACGCCTCTATAAGTACTATGTAGCAAGTAAAATAATGATACCGAATAAATATTGTTTGACTTTGTGGCTTAGTAAACGCAATATTCCCGACGGAAACAAAAATGGATTATTGATTTTTTTCTTCAATTTACTAATAATTTTATTGGAATGATATTGAATTCGATGGGGATACTTCAATTGTTATAACCAATTTATTCTGGAGACCCTAGGGAAGTTTAGCACATATCCAATTAACAGGGATAAATTTGTTTCAAGACTTATTATAGGTACTATTTATTTTGATTTTTTTTAGATTGATTGAGATTGATTTTAATACCTTTTGCGTCCATTACTTATTTATCCTGAATATAATTTTTCACAGGTAACTCCATCTTCAATAGTGTTCTAACACATCTATGAATATCACTGGTCAATATCTTAAGTCTCCCGTTTATCTTACTTTATATATTTTTGCGCGCTGAATATGAATTTATGATCACAATTTTTCAGAAAAAACGTCAATGAGTATTTGAGATATGGAAGATATTGACGATGTTTAGTTTTATTATTTTTGTAATACCCATTAAAAAAAAATTATTTTACATAAATGAAGAATTTTATATATTAATAAATTTTCGAATCAAATTTCAAAATATCTACCAAAAAATATTAGACCTGCATTTTATACAAATAATAATATAGGGAAACTCCTCATAAATTCTAAAGATAAAGATAATTTAAGAGTTTAAGAGCATTTGAGATGTCTGAATTACCATGGTTTTTCTGAATTTTCAAATCATTTATTAGAAAATGATCACGGTTTTGATAAAAATTTAGGATTTTCTATTTTACAAATAAATAATTTTGGTCTCTAATTGAATAATTTAAAATCATTAGAAATTAGTAAAGCATGTAAAAGTAAACAAAATATTATTAATAATCAATTAAATTTAACTAGTAGCCCAATCTAAAAAAAATCTAATAATTGCGAGTAATCAAGAACTTCAGCAATAATATTTTTTAAAAAGTTTTCAAATAATTTAGAAAAACAAAAAATAAAATACATTATTCATTTTGATATTTTGACATATATTTAACACCCTGACGATGGAAAGGTATTTCCGAAACATGTAGGTGTAATTTATCAAATAATATAAGTGGATTATTACAAATAATACGTCCAATTTTTTTTTTTGAAAAAGGAAGAAACCAAGAAAAAGCTAAAAGGAAGTTCCACTCCCTGCCCACCGGATGCACATGCACAATTTACGGTAGGATGTACTGTTCAAAAATAATACTCCTCAGCCAAGCTCAGTTACACGTTTGATAAAGCATTGCGATATCATCCTCGCAACGAGGAACCACCAAAAAAGAAAGGTCCTCAAAAAATTCTAAGTTTTCCTGGAATTTTCATGCATTGATGGGATAGCTGAGCAAAGAGTAGTAAAAATGAGTGTAAAACCCATATTCTTCCAAAATGATGGATAATGGATGGTAACATTCTGCAGTCGGAATCAAAATCAGCATTCTTAAATTAACAGAATAAAATTGTGTTAAATATCAAAATGTATTATATTAAGTATCAGTGTTTTATGTTAAGTATCAAAATATCAAAATTTGTTTTATGTTAAGTATCAATATTTATGTTAAGTATCAAAATATCAAAATGAGTTATTGAATAGTTTTGTAGAATATAAAATATATATTCTGTGTAGTAATTTTAATTTTTTATTTTTTAATTATTATAATACTTTATTAATTAATAATTTTTAATTAATAAACTAATTTTCTCCGATATTCTACCGTATATATATGATTTCTCTGGCCGACATTTCCGATACCATTGCAGGCTTCATTTAAGTATCAAAAGGTGACATCCAAATTTTAGCTAAAATGAGTTATTTAATAGTTTTTTAGAATATAACATTTATCTTCTGCGCAGTAGTAGTTTTCTGGGATATTTTGCCGTGTATATATGACCTCTCTGACTGACGTTTCGGATTCCATTGCAGGGTTCATCATCAGAGCTGACGTCAAATCAAATCATGAAATATCCTTACGATTTAAAAGCATTTTATCCTGATATATACAATTGTATCCTGACGAAGGGGCCATGAGCTCTGAAACATGTTGATATTTTTCAAAACAAAAGTGGTGAAAAGAAAGTTAATTTTTATTAATTATATAAAAGCAATTTAAATTGTAAAAACGCATTTATTGTGGAAAAGTGACATATTTGGCTACCTATTTGACGATTATCTCAAAACTATGAAAATGCAGATGTCACATTTTGATACTAAACGTCACGTATGAGATATTATTCGATATTTTTTGAGATTATATCGATTAAATAAATACTTCTCAGTATAAGTAACTAATTGAATCTCTAGGTAAAGCTCTACTTTTCACTAAATTATACGCAACAGATGATTATTTTATAATTTATGTCCATCTTGTACCTTCATTAGCCCAGCGTTCTCTTCCCTGTCTTCCTACCTCTTCTCTGTAAGTATCCTGCCAAGGCGGCGTGACAGCTCGTAGCCCTTCACGTCAGGTACTTGCAGTCTAGGATCCTCTGCTGTTGCTGTTCACGAGAGCAAGACAGAGTAAGACAGGCGGTAAATAAGGCTAATGGAAGACACATTTAAAATTAAATTGAAATATTCACATAGCGGAGAACTATAACTAAGAACGTAGCACATTTTTTTATGAGTAGTTATTTTTTTGAGCAACGACAGTTGGTTTTTTGATAGCTCTAAAATTCCAGTAAATATTAAATGCCGTAAAGTGGTAAAAATAAATAAAACATGTTCATTTCTCTTTGTAAAAATTTTCCTTTTTTTCACGTGGGTATGATTCAGATTCATTCAATCTCTACTGTGGATTAAAGTCATTCATATTTTTTTATAAATTCAATGATATTTATGTATTCTGATTTATTTCACATCCTTAGAAAATAGTCTATAAGGCTGTATTTTATAAAGTGATAGCGCAGTTTCCTTCAAAATAAGCTGAAATAAGAAATAGGCTTAACCACAAAATAAATCGACATAAAATATCTTTCGGTTCAAGTTATCTGCCGTGTTTCTACGATCTTTCTGGTCAACTTTTCGGATGCCATTACACGTCCATTATCATTACTAATATGATCCTGAATTTGGTAAGATACATAACATGTGTATGAAATTGTTTTAGGATGGAGCGGTTTCGGCGATGTTTGAAAATAAACCTGTCTGGAGTTGTCCAATGTAGAAAATGGTCTCGTATAAAGATGTTTTTTATTCAATTTAACATCGATTCAGAAATCGCATAAATAAAATATAAGCATAAGCTCAAGCACCCTTAAGCAGCCAGAAAAACATTTGAAAAGTTTCTTTAGAAATTTTTGTAAATTACCTCCTGCCTACACTTGATAAAATATTTTTTACAGTTTCTGAGATGACTTTGTAGAATTCCATTAACACGTTAACATTGAAAATTTATTTCTTCGGAAATTTTTAAAAATACCATTCTGCCTACACTTGATTAAATATTTTTTACAGTTTCTGATATTCTGGAGAATTCCATTAATACGTTGACTGCTTATGATTTTCCTCGACATCACGTCAGTGCTAAAAATGTGCCCAATATTTGAAATTCTTAAGATAATGATAATGGACGTTTAGGGATGTGTGGGGGTGGTTGAAAGTGAGAGCGTGGTCGGTTTCATCGATCGATTTATTTTTCACAGTGTCCCTATATACAAAGCGAGTAAGTGTGAACTCGGGTGCTACATGCCAGCAAAGGAGGTTTCAGAATGATGACTCGGATTTCTTCTGCAGTTACTTTTATTAAAGACAGATTGACATTAAGTACAAAATAATTCGATATTCCCGGCAATATACTGAAACAACAAACGGACGATCCTTTCTTTCATTTTTGAGCTTCAGATACAATCTGGCAAAACAAAGGGTCGTAATAGGGCTGATATGCATTATTGTAAGGACAATAGTTCAATGGAAATGGAAACCTTTGATATCAACGATTTTATATTTGTTTAATATTTGTTTTTGTTTACATATGTTTATATATTTCTAAATTATTTATAACATTTACTTATTAAAATTGTGTTTGTAATGTAAATGTTATATATAAAATAAGTAAATTGTAATTGGAAAATTGAAAATTTAAAAAATTTCCATAATTGTTTTATTTTTGTTATTTTTTTACTAAAATCTATGATACTTAACCTATCTAAAAGAAATGTATATTTTTTGTAAACATATCTAGATAAATCAATATCTTACGAAAAGTTTCCATGGCGGGTTAGGGCGGTATTAGGATAAGCTAAATCTGGGATAAAGATCTCTTTCTTCCCATCCCGGATATCGGAAGGAAGTCACATTCGAAGAGCGGAAGTCGTCCCTTTCCCTGCCAACTCCGCACAATGGGCCCGCCAGACCACCAGGCCACCAAACTCCTCAACAATGGGCAGAAACTTCTCAATTCATGCGTCAATACAAGGGCTGGCACGAGACTATATTTGTGCCCCAAGTTATGCTAGTACCAACACAGCCTTTGTCCATTGTGTTGATATCGACATAACATTGAACCTAGGAAAACTTTGAATAACATTACCAAGAAATTTTGGAATCCGTAGATAATGTAAATAAAATATAAAGAAAATATTTGTTGTAATACTAAATATTTTCGTATATACGCTAAAATAATTGAGAAATATATTTCACTGTCTTTTTTATTTATTTGTTATACTATATACACAAAAGTATTTCTTACATCTAAATGGAAATTTAATTAATTAATTAAAGCTAAAATGGCAATGGGCACGGCATGCTGTAAAGCAGGATGCCACAAGATGGACTCCCAGAGTTCTGAAGTAAAGACCTCGAAAGAGACGGGCCAACGATGTAGCCGTTGTGGGTGGAAGAAATGGCTAAAAAAGCCAAACTATAGGGAAGGGTATGGAAGAGGCCTATATCCAGCAGTGGAGAGATGAAAGCTAAATAAAAAGTAGATAATTTCGATCCCCTTTCATCATAATTATAGTCAATAATCATTTTTTAATCAATCTCCTCGAGTTGAGCAGGGAGCCGCCATGCCAGTGGGGAGGGTTTTTTTTTGTGTTGCCCTACTCGAATAGATTATTAAAATGTTGTATTTAATGTTAGTTATTACTAACTTTACCTGATGTTGAGAGAGGTAGCTCCTGTAGAAACTTAAGTAGTAATAAATAACTCAAATAACTAAAGTGTGTAGAACAAAGTTAAAAAAATATATACTTTATATATTTTAAATTAATATGTTGAACCACAAAGTAAGTCCCAAATCCTTTAATGATACTTTTAAAAGTTTGTGTCTATGGAATCATGTAATATATTATTTAATAGGTACATCACTTATGTATGGAAGCGAATTGGCAAAATAAGAATGAAAGTAGACTGAATGCAGTGAAGAATGAACAAATTAGAATCGCACCTAGACCTTAAAATATTCTCAGGTTCTCACGACGGTTCAAAATCTTCAATTTATTTTTTTATGGAATATTCTGTCGGATATATACGACATTTCATAACGCTGCGCTGTTTTGATTGTATTTTAAAAAGTTGACAGGTTCTAAAACTTAAACGGTCGTATAATATATACACAGCAGAATTTCACTAGAAAACTGTATCCAGAAGAGCATGTAGACCAGTTTGCAGTATAGTCAAAAAAATGAATGATGAAAGGGTCGCTTCTTTAAAATGATTCGATCATATTGAGGATCGTAGGAGTGAGGGGAGGGAAGTTAAAAATTTAAGGCAACAGAAAATCAAACTAAACAATTATTGCAGGTATTGGAATCGATAATGTACGCGAGAAGATGTATGAATGAGAACGAGGCCGAAGTGATATGCTTGGACATTAAATGTGATGCTCTACCGAGGCAAAACTAGCGGTACATAATGGAGGTCTGTTACCGACACTGATGTATGAAAGTGAAGTCTGGAGCTGGCAGAAGAGGAACGAAAGTAGACTGAATGCAGTGGAGATGAGATCTCTTAGACGTATGTATGGCAAATCAATTTATGATACTGTAAAGAATGAAGATATAAGGAATGAATGTAAAGCTGATCTTGGCATAATTCATAGAAATAAAGAAGGGTCGCTCAGATGGTTTTGGCATGTTGAACGAATGAATGAGGAAAGAATGGTAATAAGGATATATAATGCAAATATTGACGGCGCCAGAAAGGGAGGGCGACCGCGGAAGACGTGGCTTGACCAGATTAACCAGATTCTGGATATATGGTCCCGTTAGAAGCCTTAACAACCGTCGAGTTTGCATGCGAAGATGTATGAATGTGAATAAGGCGAGAGTTGTATGTCAGGACAGAAGAGTGTGCACTCTATCCTCTCTGCTTACCCCTACGGCTAAACGGCGTCATGGTATGTAAGTACGTTATATCCTCAATGCCTTACTCTGCCTTACAAACGGCACGAAGATGAGTTACATGTAAAAAATCAGTGAATAAATTATTTAAGTGATTTTTTTAACAAAAGAAATACTAATATAACACGAAGCACCAAGTGTAAAATTAAATAGTACCTAACTTTTTATTTTTCGATGTCTCGGTTTATGGGAATAATTTCGTGAATGCGACGGAAACGTATAACAGGAAGCAGGAAAAAACAACCACTCCTACATACCTCAGTCTTAATTCACCTGATGAAGGAAACGGACGTTTCCGAAACATGTAGCGAAACAAGTGCTCAAATATAAGTGGAAAAAAACAAAGTTCATTGTTTTATTTTATTATTTGTTCAAAATGGATTTCCACAAAGTTAACGCCGAAACATTCAATTACAGGAAAAAACTGCTTACAACATTTTAGACAAAAGCAAAATACATGCGTGTAAACGCAAGGAAAATTAAAAACTGCAGAAGTAGAGTCGAAAAAATTACTTAATTAATATATCCGACTAATATTTTCACAAAAATTTCGTTCGTTACTGAGGATTGTTTAAAATTTGATTTAACTTTCAGTTTGATACATAATGTTTCGCTTTATGACTCAGTTTATTTAAAATAAAATTTTATAATAAGACCTGCAGTTTTAAAATGAAAAAAATTAATTAAACGGGATATCGCCCCTTCGATTCAGCGCCCTGGACTGTTTCGCATCGCTCCGGATGCGGCCCTGATCAAACATCCGATAAGCCATGAATATGGCGCAAATTACGTCCCCTGGATGGGCCTTTTGTCATATTCAGATATAACTCATCCATTCCAATTGCCAAATGACCAGCGCTTGACAACTTAGTTCCTAAATCTTGTGAGCTTAGAAAATTGTTTTATACTTAGTTATTACTAGAACTAGAATTTCTATGAAAAAATCAAATATAAATATTTATCTATCACTAAAGTAACTTATATAAAATATTTAAAATTCATTCAGTGTGAGTCAAATTAAATGACAAAATTCTTACAAAAATAATATATTAAAAAATTGAACTTTTTTAATTATTTTACTTGATTTGTATAAAAGTTAATAAATGTTTAATATTCCATATAAGTTACTCTAGGTATAGTCTAATGTTTTACAAAAAACAAGTCAGAAATATTGAAAAAAAACTCCAACTTTGATAGTGCTTATCTCAGTAGGTAACTATCGACATTTCACCCAAATATTCTGTATAGAATATTTTCTATTCAAAATTTAATGAGGAAGACTACGAGACACTCTGAATAGACATTAATATTCGTATGTATCATATTATTCTGTCAAATAAATATTTAATTTTGCCTTTATTCCAATCGTCTTTGTAAAAGTATAAAAATATTCTCGTACATGTAAGTATAGAGGAGAATCATTTCCGATTGTTCTTGAAAGGCTACACATTTAAAATAATACTTTTATCTAAAAAATTTAATATCTCAATTATTTTGTACTAGCAGGAAAGCAATCGGCTTCGCCGATTGCTTACTGCTAGGCCCTGCGGGCGGCTATTGCGGCCGCTTCGCGGCCAATGATGGCCGCGGAGCGGCCAGCGATAGCCGCTGCGCGGCCAATTGTGTTTGCTGTGCAGCAAACACAATCTATAATAATAATAATTGGATAATTTGTATAGCGCCGTTTTCGCGAAATACTCACCTCAAGGGCAATTGTCTACCTATGCCTACGTCAGCCGCTTCGCGGCCAATTGTATCTGGCAATCTTCCATTTTTGCTATTGTGGTCGCTTCGCGGCCAAATGTGTTTGCTGCGCAGCAAACACAGTTTAGATATAATTAAGACAAAGTATTTATTCAAAATTTCTACACGATTAATAATTCAGAACGGAATAAACCATAGTTCGATAGGTAGGTACCTACTCTCTTTTCTTCTCGCAATGTTGATTACTTTTATACAACATTATAAAAACTTAATCTTCGTTTAATTTTTACATAAACAAATTTGAATGTTCAAAACCAAAAATGTAATTAAAATTTCAACAAAAAAAATATTCTCGACCTTAAAAAAAATTCGATCCTGCCAGGATTCGAACCTGGCATCTTCTAATCTGCAGTCAGACGTGTTATCCGCTGCGCCACACAACCCAACGGGCGTCTTGGCAAAATTATTGTATACAAAAAAATACATCATCCAAATGCAGAAACGTACGACATTGGTTAGGGTAATTAATATATTGATAGTTTTATTCATATAAAAATAATGGTCCGTTGAGTTTACATTATGTAAGTTTATTTTAAAAACTTTTTTAAATTCAATTTATTTTTAATATAAATGCTATTAACATTTGTTAATGATCCTGCGGATGTGATATTTTTTCAGAATATTTTGAAAACGTTCAAATTTTTTTGGAACACAATTCAGAATTTTATCCCCATCATTTATATTGCTGTAAAAACTCCAATAAAGAAAATATAGATATCTCATTACCAACGGCTACATCTGTAATGGTTTATGAGAATGACAAATTTCGACCGCAGGGGGCGGTAGTGAAAATCCTACTCACACATGAAATAAGGTGCAAATCAAACCAAATTAAATAAAGGATAAAGATTGATAGATGTGGCAGTCAATCATGGGTGGAATTGTGAACGTTACATTATGTAAAGTGATCACTTAAGGTGATTGATTAACTTTTCCATATAAAAAATTGCTCCGTCCTTATGAGACATCCATAATATATATTGAATAATAATACAATTTCCCTAAGAATTGTCTTTTGTACTGTTTTAGCAATTTCAAAACATGCATGATCGCAACAAGTATCTTCCAAAACTCGCGTCACAAAAAGGAAACAAGAGTCATAAAAAAGGTTAAGTGTTCGAATTGTCTTTGTTGAATCAAACTACAAATTAACAAATTCGTGTTAGGATCAAAAAATAAGATAATTCAATCCATTTCAATTTACAAAAAGATGATGATAAAACTTCTTTTTGGTTTTCTCGACTTCAATTGCTTTTGCTTGAAGACTGCAAAGTTTTCCAGAAAACATATCAAACACCAAAACATAGCTCTTTAAAAAGTAAAACAAAAGATCTATTGTGAAAAAAACTGTGGACCGTTGTCTTTCTCAACTGCTTATGAAAGATTACTGCGCGTTACATAGAATTATCCGTTCATCATTCTAATACATTAAATATATGCAACAAAAATGAAAACATCTTCACATTTTTTCTTTTTTTGTTGTAAAATATACAAATTACAATCAAAATGGTAACCAGCTATTGATATATTATACTGTAATATATACCCAGAAATATTTAGTTTGAAAATAAATAGATAATAAGTTTTCGGAAAAGAGCGTTCGGTCGTAATGTTGACATTTATTTCTCCCGGAGTTAAGCTCTGGGAGACAGTGAAAGTGTACAGGTAAGGAAGCAGCACTAGACTACCTAACTGATTGACTCTTGATTATGTATGTGAGTCGAGTGAGTAATGCACTGTCGAAGGGCCCCATCTACCTAGCCCGCTGACTCTTTGTTCGTTCCACCTTCCAGTCGGGAACCATATCGCTAACAATGGACTTCGAATGTCCCTTTCACGACTGGAGGTACTTAGGTCAGCTGGACTGCTGAAGGTATGCGGGCATTACTCCCATACAAATAATAGGACAGTTATTGGGTACCCACCACTTTCCCAGGACCGTTTTATGGGCTTATGCTGACATATAGGCCCTACTTATACGCCGCCTGGTTGACATTTTTTTCTCTAATAGCTATCTCCGTGCTGAGCCGTGACAATGACTATTAGGGTTGTGCAGTGTTCTCTGGGTTGGAAGTACTAAGGTCAACAAATGGCGAACAATGGAAACAATTAACTACTGACGCTATGCGGACATTGCCCCCCACGTTTTCGTATTAGAATTCTGTGTAGTAAAATTATACTCGATAATCTAATAAAAGTTCACATTGTAAACTACTGTTTAGTAATTTACCTAGATATTTGCTCACTCTATATCAAATTCTTTCTAAGCTTTTATAATTAAGATGCTCTCTCTGACAATAGAAGATAGGTTCCACGGGTTAGTTAACACAAAAAAATTCTCGCCAAATATAGTTAAATATAGGTTTTTATTAATAAAGCAATACTAATAATAAATTTGAAGTAATCTGGGGTCCACATTGGTATCCAAATCCTTGCAGCGATTTATGTTATAACCAGCATTATGGTATTTATAAAATAAATATATTATTTCCAGAAACTCTAATAAATGAAGCCATTTCATTCGAAGTAGGCTTTGTGAACGAATATTTGGGGTTAATTAATTAATGCCGGAACAATGAACGGCGTGGGTTTATTGGTTTGGTCGGCATTAAATAAAAAAATATTCCTCTTTGTGTGGGGTGGCTTAGACCACTTGCAAAAGTCTATAATTCACAGTTCATTGCCGGCTGTCCACCCTACGGCACTGTATTATTTTCAGCTTTGTAAACTAAGCCGTACCCTTCGGATAAACCATATTCATATTTAAATTGTTCTTAGATTAATCCCTAATAGAGTGTTATTTTTTAATGTAGAAATATGACCAGTGCGGTGTAATATATTTTTTTTAATGTGAAAAATATTTTTAAAAATTCAATCATGCAAAGTGGAATTACATTGAATTGTAAACTACCGAAGACATGGATGGATTGTGGATGAAGAAAATTTAACAACATTTAAGAGGAAGCCAAAGAAATATGTGATGCTTACATTTGAATGAAATTTATATATATTACAAGGAATTTATTTTCATTTCGTGTATCATTTTTTGTATTACCTACTAAAAGGCTATTTAAAAAAGTATTTGAAAAATCGTTCATTAGTAGATTGGTAGTAAAAAAGAGAATTTAGTTAAATGTTAGGTGATCTTCTCAACTTTCACATCTCAATATATGTATTTGACGGCTTGCACATTTGCACATATGAATGAACAAACCAAATCGCCACGGTATAAAAGACAAATAGACGGTGACGTGTTGGAAAACGATTGTTTGGTAAATATGGTAGTTAAACAGTTGAAAACTTTTTAAAACATGTTTACATGTTTTAGAAGCATTTTATGTCAAAAAATCATTTCAAATTTAAAATCTTCGCTCTGGCTATAAAATCATTAACAAATTAATGAGTTTACGCCAATTTCGGCAATTGCATAATGGCGGTTTTACTTCTATACCACTCATTTACGGTTTATCCAATATATTGAAAATTATATCAATGTGCATCCTGTCCATTTTTGTGGCAAACTATTTGTGATTTAATTGTTGGTCATTTAAGCATTTTATTGGATGTTTGAATTATCACTTTGATCATAAAAACCAAATTTATTAATTAATTAGAAAAAACATACCGAAAAATCAAATCAACGAAAAAGTATTTGGCTGCTACCGAGATTCGAACGACAGATCTCCTCCTATCCGGGGCAGGCGCATTAACCAATTACGCTATAGCGGCCTCGTACATTTCCGTCAATATATCGACCTTATTGTATAATTAATAAAATTAATTTAGTTTTCACCACTTTTTTATATTAAAAATATCAACATCTTTCAAGACCTATGGCCCCTTCTTGAAACATGTTGATTTTTCAATATAAAAAATTGGTGAAAACTAAGTTTATTTTATTAATTATATTAATAATGTCATCAAAAATTATTTTACTATTTTTGAAGAGAAAGTCTCTTATTATAAATTGATTAATACATATTATCCAATATTAGAAATCCACTTTTTGGTAATGCGAAGTGTGTTGTAACTTAACTACGAGTATCACCACCTGTAGCTAAAAAAATTCTCATTTCCATAAACCAGTAAAGATGTCACCGTTGACTTTGAGATATCAATATTTTTGATATCTCAAAGTCAACGTCAAACAATTTATTTTTAGAGTTTTCTTTATAAATTCTTCCGAACTATTAGAATACGCCTGAAAATTATTTCAATTTTTTTTATTCACTTTTCTTTCTTATTTTCCCTAGCATTACACTGACGGTCCTTTATTATATCTTTTTAATATTTTGACTTATCCTGAAACGGCCACATTGTATTTTTTGTAATCTATTCTGTCAAGTTGGTGCTTGTATTGATTTGCATAATTTTTTTATCAATTTCTTGACGTCTTCCTTACAATCTCACTTGATTAATTTTTGCTTACTGAGTCGGAAAATTATTTCTACAAAATGTGATAAATAACGCTAAGAGATGAAATAAGTCTGTGTGTACACAATGTTTAATATAATAAAAACTATTTTTGTTGCAAATAAGTGTCGATAAAAATACTCACAGCCAAATAAGCTCAAAATATTTGAAGGAGGAAATTGGCCCGGATTGACCAAATCCGTCTGTTTTCTAAGGATTGGTCACCTTTTTGCGGATTATTTTTCCGTAATACTCTTCAATAAGACATTTATGATATTATTTTACTTGAGCCGTCAACATAAATTGACTTTCGTTTGTGGGCTAATTGCGTGCGGTACACAATAATTGTTTTATTAATTTGTTTTATTTTAATAAAAAATACACAATTTTGAAAAATATGTATTTATTTTTAACTTTATTTTATTTGTTTAGTAATCCATGTATTATATTTCAAATTTTTTTTAAAGCTTTATTGTTAGGTAATGAGTAGCTCATTACAATCACTTACTTGGCACTCACTTAGGCAAACATTTTTTTTACGGAGACGCTTGTTTAAAAAACATAATCGCGTATAGACTTTTAAATGATTTATAAATTAATAATAAGATCAGTCCAGACTTAGAACAAATAACTGTATTTTTTCGTTAGCTATGAATTTGTAAATCTTATAATAAAATTATTATTTATTTGGCTATTATTCGGCATTAACATTGTAAATTATTTCAAAAAAATACCGATTCCATGATCTTTAAAATGGAAAGAAAATATTAACTACGTATTATATTATTTCTACTCTAATATGGTTATAATATAAGAGTAGCTTGTTGGTCTTGTGGTTAGGACACTCGCCTCGTGATCCAAAGGTCGCGGGTTCGAATCTCACTCAAGACTAGCAAGTTAGTCCAATTTTCATAGCACAAGCGTTTAGCTTAGTGTTGGAAATAGTAAGAATATTAATGTGACATGTATCCCGTGTTCGCATCTCTATTTTAAAAAATATATATATTTATATATATATTGTAGTAACATTGTTATTACGTTAACATAACATAAATATATAATATAATTTAACTCAAGTAGAGTTTTCTGTCCATTTAAATGATCACAGAATCGGTATTTTTCTTTCATATTGTTGTTCAACTTATCACTGAGATGTTTTATATCCCTAATAAAATGGCACACTTTAAGTCAATTATTAAATTAATAACTACGTGGTATAGTTCATAATAACGTTAGGTGAGTAGTAGTAGAGTAGGACACACGACGTGGCGCCTATGGCGGTCCTGCTGTCCCGCACGCACACTACTTTGACTCTGGATATGGGTCATGAAGAGGTTACAATTCCTTGTATTCATGCTCGATTAGAGTTTATTGATTTGCTTTATTTTAGGAAGTGTTCTTAATATTTTAGATACAACAATGGCGAAGCTTTTTTTGAGCTATGTAGTCCTCAACCAGGGAATTGTTAATTTTCTTAGGTATTATGGTATTTTCATAGCAATCCTAGGAGTAAATATTATTTTTTCAAAGCAAGAAAACACTTTGTGGCTTGACATTATAAGAAATTTAAGAAAAAATTAAATACTATGTTTTAAACCACTTAATTGCTATATATTTGTCAACTAGTTTCGGTTGGACTCAACCTTCTTCAGGACAATTACAATATAGACTGACAGTGACTGACAGTCTATATTGTAATTGTCCTTAAGAAGGTTGAGTCCAACCGAAACTAGTTGACAAATATATAGCAATTAAGTGGTTTAAAACATAGTATTTAATTTTTTCTTAAATTTCGTAAATATTATTATTGAATAGATAATTTAGGAGATTTATTTTAAACATCTGGGCAATTTCCAGTACCCCGGTTCTTTGGAGCTTGTTCGCGTCAGCATATAAAAAACAAGAAATATTTTTTTGCTATATTATTTTTTTTATTGAAAGAAAATATATACATGTTACAGTATATATTATATGTTACATCATTTCTATGCTTATTTAACTGTCTCCAGAAGAGATAAACTTGTGTTTGAGGACAGGAGTAGGTACATGTTCCATAATATCTATTGATGATGTATGTAAGAAAAGAAAAAAAATTTAAAGTGAATAGAAGGTAAACAATATAATATACGGAATAAATGTGTAACAAAACATGAAGGTATATAAGTTTATTTTCTATTTAAATATATATTAAGGGAATTATAAAGATAATAAAATAAATATACGTGAAATTAATATTTTTTTTATAAAAAATTCTCTTTTTCATATAAAACTGTAGGAAAGTTTATATAAAATTATCTATATATTTTATATTTTTATCTTGTTAGAGCTATTTACGTCGTATTTCGGGTTTATCTCTCGGCCTTGGTATAAAGTTACTTAATATTGGCGTTTCATCTTTGTATTTTTTTCCAAAGGGATTCCGAAAACTTCTAAAGTGGGACAGGATCGTAGAAAATAAAAAAAATACGCGTATCACATACTAGAGATGAAGATACTCCTCGTAAGAGATTAAGCTTTTAGGCCACTTATACAGTTTTAACCTATGTAAGTCCCTGTTAGTCGTTAGTCGACTATCACGCCGAATCTTTATTGCTTTCTCTTTCTTATTATGCAATATGCAATAGTCGCCGACAGGACGTTAATATAGGTGTCTGTATCACATGGATAAGTGACCATTTTTGATAGGCATATATTTATAGTCAGAAAGCGGGTAGAGGAAAATTGAGTCACTGTGAAATAAATACTACTTAGGAAATATTCCAATATCGTATGTTAAACAATAGGATATTTTATGGTTGCATATTCTGAAATAGGTTTCCAGCAGCCAAAAAACCATTAAAAATTTGAAAAATCCAAAAATTTATTAATTTTTTTAACGAAAATTTGATAGATCTTCTTGATCGTCGCCACGAGTCTGCGTGCAAAGTTTCAGCTCGATTGGATCACGCGAAAAGGGTCAAAAATCGATCCAAAGTTTTTTCGATGGCAAGCAGGCAAGCAAGCAAGCAGACGCCACGAGTTAATATAAAGGGAATAAATACGGCTGTTTGAGGTATTATCGGTCTTAAAAATATTATTACAACAATTAAAATGCCAACTACTTGCCGTGTTTCTACAATGAATCCGCTTTATTTAAGAATGGTAAATGTAGGTATATTGTTTTGTGTTTAATATTGTATGTTATTTGTAATAATGTCGTTTAAAACGATAAGCTCGGAAGTTCACCGAATGTAATCAAAAAATTTGACTTTTTAAAATGTTAGGTAGATATGTATATCTAAATATTTATCAATATTGAAAACGTAGTGCTTTTTTTTACAAATATTTTTTGCGAATTCCAATGGAACGTTGTGTCAAAATTGAAAAGCAATAAACAGTTGAAGATCTTTAGGAGATTTTAGGTTTTTGGCAATCACATTTTTATTTATTTTAATAAATAATAGGTATATAAAAACAAAGTATGTAAGCATACAAAAACATCCTCGTATTTGAATGCAACGTTGTGCCAAAATTTTAAAGCAATCGGTGAAGAACTTTCAGAGGTTAGCGATTTTGTAAAACGAACATTAACATTTTTATTTATATAGATTATGACAGTAAAAATACGTCCGAATGGATTTCGTGTACGTGAATTGGTTAAGTTAGGTTGGACGAGGTTAGATAGATGACTTCCCTTTTAGAAGTAAAACGTCTTACGGTAAGTAAGAATAAATTCTTAAGTCACTATCACACGAGTTTGCATTACCTTTTTCAATATGGAAAATACACACCATAATATAACCTTTGCGTAAAGTTTATTTTCCGCATCACCCATCCCGTCTTTGGGCACGAGAGATAACGAGGAATGTCAAAGAAAAAGTTAATTTTTCTGTGTTTAACTTAAAGGTTTACTTAAAGAATAATTCAATAAAAATAAATTATAAAGAAATTTCACTCCACTAGTGCATGAACGGTACATACTCGTTTTTTGGTAACAATCGACAAACCCGAATGTTTTCTACAATAAGTCCTCAATTATCCTTCGGACTTTATACAAAATTACTTCAAACTTCTTAAGCAGTCATTAAGAACTTATAATAGCATTTTTATTACAAAAAATAAAATTATTCATTTCGATAAATTATAAATGAATATATTAAATAACAATGATGCTTTTGAAAAATAACATTTTATAATGCAATCATTTTTATATGGATAAAACTTGTTAAAATTTTGATATTAGAAATAAAGAGCTGATATGATGTTTTATAGAAATAACTATTCTGAATTTTCTTATCTTTTTTGAAAAAAAAAAAATTTCTTTTGACAACAACAGGGGTTTAGAAATTTAACATACAAGTAACATAGGATTACAGTAAGATAAATTAGAAATTTTGGAAATTATAAAAAGCATCATATTTAAATAACCATTTTTTTACTTGCAAATAGTTACTTCTTAATTTGTTTTCAAATTATTTATTCAATTTACTTTCAATTTTAAATATTATAGCTAGACCGCATTCAAAAGAATGCGCGCAAAAAATGTGTGTTGTTACGATGCAAAAAATGAACACAAAAGAAGTTTTTCTAGTAAGTAGGTAACCTATTTGAAACTAAAAAATATATATTTATTTGGAATATCGTGTTGAGGCTTATAATACCGGCTTGTCAGGCAACTTTCCCCCGCTTTCTTCTTACCGGACAAAGCTAGGGAATGGTCTTTTGATTGTTGTCGACCTATAGTAGATAAAGGTACATTGTATCCCTATGAAGGGACTAATGACCTCGAAACATGTTGATTTAGTAAATAGTGGTTATATATAAAGTGTTTTCTTTTCATTAATATATGTTATTTTGATCGCGAGAAATATATTTTGAACCCATCCAATAATAATAATATAATAATTAATACAAATCGTGCTTTTAGCTGTCAAGAAAATCGCAGGAAATTTCCTTACCGTTTCGTGTATAAATACCCAAATTGTAAATTGTTTCTCTATTATCGTTGAGGCTGTGTCTGAAAGGTTTTCCTGGCTAATATTTTGTTAACAAGTTGTTGTGCTCGGTCCGCCACGTCATCCATCAATATCCAATTCGCCCCCGTCAGTCAATTGACGGCCATTGTTCGCGTTAAGGGTTTATAGAACTAATATGTTTAATATCTATTACCATACCTTAGAATCGTTGCCAATAGCCGTATATACTTTTATTAAAACACCAAATGTATCAAATTTTAATATTTGTGCAAGTGGCATTAATTTTGGGTATTTTACCTTTTTGCCACGATCTTTTATGATTCGAGAAACTTTCTTCGAAATTTCGAATAAACAGGTAGAAATTTCTAAATTTTGGGCACATTTTGAATATTCCTGATTTCTTTTAATTGTAATAAAAAACGTGTTATGGTATCCCAGTGTACTGTTTGACTTTTTTTTTTAATATGGTACTATTATTCAATATTAAACAAGCTTTAAAAAGGAAAAATTGTGAGATTGACAAAATTCACCCAGCTTAAGTTCAAAACCAATTTTTGAAATTTATTAAAATCTTTGAGTATACCAATTTTGATTACCTATTCTTGTGCCTTTTTTTCTTGTTAGTCATATGTTTTACACAACCTCTATATACATCTCTAAATATACACGAACACTGGGGGTACCATGGGTAGAATATATTTCTTTCTCACACTCCACATTGGTGACCATCACTATCTAAATGAATTCTGCTAAAATATATTCGGTTATTTTATGTGTCCCTCGTTTTATATGTACTTGTTTTGGACGTTTACGCCTGGTAACGACACCAGCGCCGAACAAACTATATTGAATAAAAATCGGGCTAAGGAGGAGGCGACCTATGATGCCATTCCGTTCACTCGTATCCACTAGATCGCACGCACTTGCGGGTTTCAATCTTTCTTTCGCTCGCGCCTATCTACCTTGTAACAATATTAATTTGCTAAATATCGTAATAATATAATTTGTGAAATTAAAATTTGGTACCACTGTAAGTACGAAAAGTAATTATTTACTTTTATTTAACCGCAAACGTTTTCCACGGATCCACAAGGAGGGTTAACTCTCAGTAGATAATTAAAGCCCAAAGCAGTATACCACAGACTATACCGCCTCCGGTAAATATTTTGAACCTACATAATATATGTGTTTATCGATTTTTTCTCAGATTGAGTTTAGCACAAAAAACCCGATTAATTTTATTTATTTATTTATTTGTGTACAAACAGTGCATAGCACCATTAAAAAAATAGTAAAAACTGAGAAAAGTTTAAATAGTATTTTAAAAAATACACAATAAAGCAATCAAAATAACAATCACAAAGGCATTTTTAAATAACTCCACAAAGTTTACAGAGGGCACTTAAATAAAAAATAAATAATTGGTTGAATATAACACTATATGATATTTATTTATTTTCATACGAGAAACTAACATTACAAATAAAATAATATAGAGACCATCTTACAAGTTTACACAGAATAAACATGTTTTGTATTAACGTATATAGCAACAATTAAAGTTATATAAAAAAATGGTTTAAGTTAAGAACAAACCATGAGAGTTAAGGATTAAAAGTAAAAGAGGAAACAGGAATGGTGAGGAAAAGACAGATCTACTTAGTAAAAAGGGGAAGAGGTAAGAAGAAAAAGAAGAGCAAAAGAAATATGACATAAAGATGGTCAATACATCGGCGTTTACATATACGAGGTATGTACAAAAGAAAGAATATGAATTAAAAAAAGAAAAAAAGATTTACGACTGAGGTGAATATCCAAGAGTTTTAAATTGAAAAATTGAAATTAAAAGCGTGAAAAATTAAAATATCAACAAACCTATAAATTAGCAACTGTTACTATAAAACTATCACTGTTTCAGAATCGATGTTAGAAATACGTTAGAATATGTAATGGAAAAGTGGCATTATTTTTAAATTTGCTTTAGGGCGGTACCTTACTGAAGAACGTCTCTGTAGCCATTATTCTCCGCATTCCTCCGTAGTAATATAATAAAGCGCCCAACTATCATCCCCTAAAATAGATTTATACGCGTAATTAAATAAATTGACTCCCAATACGATCAACGAAGCAAATTAATCCCCTGATAAATCCACCAACAAGTTTCACGCAACAGAAATAAACAATAGGGATTTACGAGTTGATAAACCAGGGCTTACGAGGGTAGCAACTCGGCCCTAACTATCTTGGAATCCGTCCCAAACTGCTTAGGGAAACATATTTGGCAAGACACGGCCCACTGGACCAACATCCATCACTCGGTCCCACGTGTCATCGGGATTGCCTTCCACGTGTCTACTTGACCGCTCCCCTGATTTAGGTACCTCCCAGGGCGGTGTATTTATCAGATGTGCGGCTTCCAAACGATACTTTCAGATAATAAAGGGGCTGATATTATTTAACAAACTTTTCTAATTCTATCCCAAAATTATTTTAATCATTTCGATGATCACACACAAAGATACGAATAATATTACACTGGCTCAATTAATTCTCTCCCTTTTTGTTCATGAGCTTAAGGGGTTACAATACCCCTGGAGGGAAAAATTTAGTTATAAATTGGGTCATTTTTTACAAACAGAATGATTATTTTTTTATTAGAAGTTATTAAGGGACACATTAATATATTATTTTGTAAGAAAATGTTTGAAAAAAATATCCGCATTATTTTCATGATCTTCTTTTCTGTCTCGATCAAATGTTTATCGGAGCCAGTCACGGAGAAAAAACTCCATGGAAATAGATGTACGAGGCGATTTTGTTTTTATTTTTACTGTAAAGTAATAGTTTTATATATACTTTAATAAGTACCTACCAATAAAAAAAATCTTTGCAAAAATTACCCAATTTCTAATTGGGAAGTCTTCAGTGGCTATATTATTTGAAGAGAACAACAAGCAACAAAGTCCTTGCTGAATTCAATACCAATAGGGCGCAAGAACTTAGGAAGATCAAAATTACGATAAAGCGACAATGTCCT